>PVKE010005510.1:0-58661 GCA_004027555.1 Craseonycteris thonglongyai
GGAAGCAGGAACGGCTCAGTGGGTTAGATGCTCACTCTGCAGCCCCGGGGACGGAGGATTGAATCCTGGCCCTGGCCTGTGCAGACCCATGTGCTGAACTGGGGAGTGCCCCCAGTTCAAGTCTCACTGGGGTGAGACCCCAGCCCAGTTCCTGCCCTGTGAAGCCCTGCGCCCACCTGTGGAATGAAACTATGTGGAAAAACCAATGATGTGCAACTATGGAGACTATTCTGGGCCCTCCCCCTTCTCTCTCTATCTGTCTCTGTATCTCTCTATCAAAAACAATAAAAATAAATCTTTAAAATCATTCTGGGTTGTTGCCCTTTCAGGTAGCCTGGGAGATGGGTAGGTTATGAGACTACTCTATCATCACGTCTTCTACGCCCCCTTCTAAAGCAAAACAGTCTAATCTGTTCCAGGGGCTGGTGCTTCTAGGCAGGAGATACCATTTGAGTTCTTTGTGCCACCCCGATAGGTGCCTCCCCTACATTTCCCAGCCCAAGATTTTATTTTGTGTACTTAAAAACAAACAAACAAACAAAAACTAAAATTTCCAGGGAGTTTCTTGGGAAGCCAATTTTATGACAGGCACATACTGCTCTGGATACTGGAGATTTATTGGTCTGCATGCTTCACTTTTCCCTTTCTGCCCTCACAGAAACACTGAATGAGGAGGATAAAGCAAAGATGAGTAAAATCAAGAAGAAGATGAAGCAGAAGGTTCAACGTGGAGAGTGTCAGACTACTATCCAAGGGCAGGTGAGGGACATCAGAGATTGCACAGTAGGTTTTCCTACAACCTGCTCTGTCTTGTCTTTTCTTCCTCTTCTTACATCTGTGTCACCCTCCATGTAGCTGTGTGCCTTCATTACCTGGATTTGAGGGGGGGGTGCTTGATTTAGAGAAAGACTTGTTCAAGAATAATATGGGCATCTCCAGGGTGAGAGAATTGATTCAGTGCCAAACCCTTATCCCATCTGTCAACTCTTCTCCCCAGCCCAAGCAGAGATGCTTTCAAAGTTTGAGGAGAAATGACTTCCCTTATGGTTTACAGGCTAGAAACAAGCGGAAACAGGAGACCAAGAATTTAAAGCAGAAGGAAGCTAAGAAGAAATCCAAGGTAGGTACCTGCACACACACATAAGCATAACTTTGAAGTCGCCAAACTGATTTTGCAAGGCATGTGTGAGTTGGTCTTTTTTTAGTCACATTTCTGGGCTCTGAAGTGGGGAGGGTAGGTCCTCAGGGAAGGGTGGTAACTGGAATCTTTATGCCACTCTTGGTTCCTCTCTTGGGTGGTTAGGCTGAGAAGGAGAAGGTAAAGACAAAGCAAGAAAAGCTGAAGGAAAAAGTCAAGAGGGAGAAGAAGGAGAAGGTAAAAATGAAGGAAAAGGAGGAGGTGCCTAAAGCCAAGCCAGCCTGTAAAGCAGATAAAACACTGGCCACGCAGCGGCGCTTGGAGGAGCGGCAGAGGCAGCAGATGATCTTGGAGGAGATGAAGAAGCCCACAGAGGATATGTGTCTGACTGACCACCAGGTAGTGAGGGGAGAAGAACAAGTCCTGGGTCCTAGAGGGATAATTCCATTAAAAGAAGAACCACCTAGATATCCAAACTATTGCCTTCTGATCTGTTTGACAGAAAACTCCTACCACTTTTATCCTTACAGCCTCTGCCTGACTTCTCACGCATCCCTGGTCTGATCCTGCCTAGTGGGGCCTTCTCAGACTGCTTGACCATTGTGGAGTTCCTGCACAGCTTTGGCAAGGTGCTAGGCTTTGACCCTACCAAAGATGTACCTGGCCTCGGGGTCCTACAGGAGGGGCTCCTGTGTCAAGGTGACAGCTTGGGCGAGGTGCAAGATCTGCTGGTACGGCTCCTGAAAGCTGCACTCTATGATCCTGGCTTGCCCTCCTACTGTCAGGTGAGGTTCTTTTTAGGCAAGTTGGGAGGGCCTGGGATCTTAGTTGTTTGTCTCAGTTTTGTTTTCTCGTTGAGTTAAACACATGAAAAAGTCTTGGCCTAAAGTGATGGGAATAAGTGAAGGGGAGATACAGTTTCTATTGTCCTCATATTTTTCCTTTTGTTTCTTTTGGCCTGACCTCCCTTTGCATATTTTGATAATTTTCCTTTATTTTACTTTCTTTTGCACCTTTCCTTTGTCTTCGTTCATCTTGTCCTAGCAGCTTTTATTCTTTTCCTTTCTTAGCCCTGTAGTTCTTCTTTATTTTTCTATTACAGGTTCACATAGTTTGAGTTGATCCTTTCTCTCTTAAGTTCCATTATGCTCTCCTCCAAACAGTCCTTAAAGATCTTGGGGGAAAAAGTGTCGGAGATCCCACTGACAAGAGACAATGTGTCTGAGATCCTGCGCTGCTTCCTCATGGCATATGGAGTAGAGCCAGTCCTCTGTGACAGCCTGCGCACACAGCCCTTTCAGGCCCAGCCACCCCACCAGAAAGCTGCTGTGCTGGCCTTCCTTGTACATGAGCTCAATGGCTCCACCCTCATCATCAAGTGAGGAGCAGGGGCGGGGATGATTATTGTAAGCCTTCATTAGAATGGGATGGGGAGGGGTCTAGCCATCCAGAGTCTTGGGTGATGTATGTCCGCTGCCATGCTCTGGAGATGCTGAGGTGACTTGGGACTAAATCTTAGTGCCTTCCCTGGGAGAACCTAAGTCTTCCTCTGCCATTTATTCAATCTAGGCTCTCGGCTGAAACTTCCTGTTCAACAGTAGCTCCTTGACCTTAGAGCCTCCCTTCTTTTTTTGTGTGTGCTGCCACTTCTGCCTCAAAATCCCATTCCCTATTCCCCTGCAGTGAGATTGACAAGACTCTGGAGAGTATGTCCAGCTACAGGAAAAACAAGTGGATTGTTGAAGGCCGGCTCCGGAGGTAGGGACAAGACAAAGGGTAGGGCCCAGAGAGAGGAGAGAATGGGGAAAGGGTGAAGCATAGCCAGGACTAGCCTGGAACTTGATGTCCTTAGTCCCTCTTCTGGGGTTGGGACCTTATCCCAGGGCTCAGGATGGCTTAGATTCTAGATGTTCCTTTTGTGACATTGTCACTTTCCTCACCAATTTACCTTAATCTCTACTTCAAGACTGAAAACTGCTCTGGCCAAGCGAACTGGGCGGCCTGAGGTAGAGATGCAGGGGCCAGAGGAAAGCCTGGGGCGGAGGCGCAGCTCTCGGATCATGGAGGAGACTAGTGGCATGGAAGAGGAGGAAGAGGAAGAGAATACAGCAGCTGTCCATGGCCGTAGGGGTCGAAGAGATGGAGAGGTACTAGCTTCAGACCAAAGAAAATTGGAGTTGGAAAATAGATTCTTATTGACTCTTGAACAACACAGGTTTGAACTGTGCAAGCCCATTTACATGCACATTGTTTTCAGTAAATATATAGTTGGCCCTTTATATACATGGGTTTTGTATCTGCGGATTCATACAACCGTGGATCAAAAACAGTACATATTTTCATCTCACATTTAAGAGTCCGCAGATGTGGAGGGTGGACGGTAGACTGTTCATTGTTCTACACCATTTTATATAAGGGACTTGAGCATCCATGGATTTTGGTATCCAGTGGGTCTTGGAACTACTCTGCAGATACCTAAGGGACAACTGTAGTTTAGTTTTGAGGGAGTCAAAAGTTATACATGGAGTTTGACTATAGGGGCAGGTTGTCCCTTGTTCAAGAGTCAGTTTCATTTCTCTTTTTGAATCTGTTAAGTCCTTTTATCTCAATGTCACTTGTTTTTTCTCCAGATTGATGTCACAGCATCTAGCATCCCAGAGCTAGAGCGCCAGATAGAGAAACTCAGCAAGGTATTGTGTTTCTAACCTTCCAGGAGCTGGAGTTCTGGGCTGGGTGAGAATTGATCACCTATGAGTTGGGCCCAGATGGTATCAATTTTATAGGGAAGCTAAGAGCCATTGTCTTTTTCCCATATACTGGATGAAGCTGCCACTGTCACTTTGGAAATATATTTTTTATTCATCTTCCTTTTCCACTGCCTACCCAGCGTCAGCTCTTCTTTCGCAAAAAGCTGCTTCACTCATCCCAGATGCTTCGGGCAGTCTCGTTGGGTCAGGATCGCTACAGACGCCGCTACTGGGTGTTGCCCTATTTGGCTGGTATCTTTGTGGAAGGAACAGAGGGGAGCTTAGGTAGGTGTGTTGTGGATCCTGAATTGAGACCTATCTAATAAAAGTTAAACAATTCCTTTTTCTCTGCCCAGTCAGCTTAGGCATCTTGCATTTCACGAAAATCAGTAGAGCATAGTGGTTAAGAGCACAGGCTCTGGAGTATGACTATCCTCCCTCCCTGCTCTGCCATTTACCAGCTTTGTACTCAAGTTTCTTCATTTGTAAAATGGAGCTAATAGTAATAGTCTGTATACTTTGTAGGGTTCTTGAAGATTACGAGTTAACATTCTTAGAATAGTGCTTAAATATAGTTGGTTCTCAGTAAATGTTAGCTTACAATTATGCTGCTCCTGCTTACTTGAGAGAATAGTGTTTCCTTTCCAGATACTGTGTTCACTGTCATATAAGCTGTTCCAGGGGAATCTCAAAGGGGAAGGGTTAAGTCCAAGAGAAAAATAAAGTATATATCCTGCATTTATATACCTTCTTTTTTTCCTCTTATATATCAGTGTATGTCTTAAGCTTTTTACTTCTCTTTACAGTTCCTGAGGATATGATTAAGCAAGAGACTGACTCCTTAGAAGCAGCAGCCCATTCAGCACCCCGCGCAGCCCCCTTTTGTCTGAAAAGGGAGTTAGCTGGCTCCAGTACCTCTGCCAGCACTCCTGCCCGGGCCCGAGGCCGACCTCGGAAAACTAAGCCTGGGTCTATGCACCCTAGGCACCTTAAATCCCCTCTCAGGGGTCAGGATTCAGACCAGCCCCAAGCCCAACTACAGCCTGAGACTCAGACCCATCCTCAGCCCCATCCTCAGCCCCAGCCCCAGCCCCATAATGGGTTCTTGGAGCCAGAAGGCTCCCTTTTGTCTCTGGGTCAGAGCCAGCATGACCTCAGCCAGTCAGCTTTCCTGTCTTGGCTGAGCCAGACTCAGAGCCACAGCTCCCTGCTGAGCAGCTCCGTCCTCACACCTGATAGCAGCCCTGGAAAACTGGACCTGACCTTATCACAGCCCCCAGAGGAACCAGAGACTGAAGAGGCAGAATCCAGTCCTAATTCTCAAGCCCCCTGGTTTAACTTCTCAGTCCAAATGCCCTGCAATGCTGCCCCTACACCACCCCCCGCAGTTTCTGAGGACCAGCCCACTCATTCCCCTCAGCTGCTAGTGTCCTCCAAGCCCGTAAGTAGCCAGAATTAGTGGCATGCCCTTGACTTCGTCCTGCCACAGGCTCTATTGCCTGGTTGTGGACTATTGCAAAAATTGGTGGAAGGAATGGGGAGCCTTTAGGGTCCTCTGAACATGAAAACACCCTCATCCCCTATGTTTCATCTCATGTGCAGGTGAATAGACCCAATGCTGCCAACCCCTGTTCTCCAGTGCAGCTCTCTTCCACTCCCTTGCCTGGGGTGGCCCCTAAGAGGCGAGCAGGAGACCCTGGTGAAACACCACAGAGTCCTACAGGGCTGGGACAGCCAAAGCGGAGAGGGAGACCCCCCAGTAAATTCTTCAAACAGATGGAACAATGTTACCTAACCCAGCTGACAGCCCAGCCTGTACCCCCTGGTGAGTGACTTGGGTAGAATGAGAGAAGAGTATAGGTAGGAGTGGCTTCAGCTGTGGGCCATGTGATTTATAGCAGATCCCCACCTCACCCCACATAAACTGTTCACAGAGATGTGCTCAGGCTGGTGGTGGATCCAAGATTCTGAGACATTAGATGCAACACTCAAAGCCCTGCATCCCCGAGGCATCCGAGAGAAGGCGCTTCACAAACACCTGAATAAGCACAGGGACTTCTTACAGGAAGTCTGCCTACAGCCCTCAACTGGTAAGACAGATACCTTAACCTCGCCTGAGCTGAAGAGCTTGGGGTAAATACTGAGCTGTTACTGTGCACAACAGCCTGATGGGCCTTTCCTTCTCCCTTGTCTTCTCAGACTCCATTTTTGAACCCAGTCAGCTATCTGCTTTTCAAGAAGAAATTAAGAGCTGGTCCCCCAAAGAGAAGACATATGAGACAGATTTGGCTGTGCTTCAGTGGGTAGAGGAGCTGGAACAGCGGGTTATTCTGTCTGATCTGCAGATTCGGGTACACTGGCACTGGCACTGGGTAGGGGGTTGAAGTGAGAACACTCATCTCTTACCCTGTTCAGAGAAACCTTGGATCGAGATCCCTTTTTCACAGATGACCTCCCGTGACCTTAATTTTCTTCCTTTACAATGAGTTTTATTCCTCTCCCACCTGCAGGGCTGGACATGTCCTAGCCCAGACTCTCTTCGTGAAGACTTGGCCTACTGTGAGCATCTGCCTGACTGCCAGGAGGATATCACCTGGAGAGGTCGAGGCAGGGAAGGACTGATCCCCCAGCGTAAAACTACCAACCCTCTGGACCTGGCTGTGATGCGACTGGCTGCCCTGGAGCAGAATGTGGAGCGGCGATACCTCCAGGAGCCCCTTTGGCCAGCTCATGAGGTTGTGCTAGAGAAGGCCCTACTCAACATGCCCAATAGTGCCCCCCAGTGCACCACTACGGAGATGTGAGTGACCCCTCTTTCTTGGTCTTAGGAGAAGGGATAAGTTTAGTGGAGCCTATTCCTCATCCAAGGGTCACCACTTTCTCCCTCCAGAGCATATGAGATCACCCCTCGCATTCGGGCCTGGCGCCAGACCCTTGAGCGGTGCCGAAGTGCAGCCCAGGTGTGCTTATGCCTGCGCCAGCTGGAGAGGTCCATTGCCTGGGAGAAGTCAGTCAACAAAGTGGTAAGAGCCTGCGAGAGCCTGGAAAGGCTGTGAGCCAGCCGGGATGGGTGGGGCTGACAGTCTTGAGGGCTCACCCTGCCTCCACAACTTTGGTCCAGACCTGTCTAGTCTGCCGGAAGGGTGACAACGATGAGTTTCTTCTACTTTGTGATGGGTGTGACCGTGGCTGCCACATTTACTGCCATCGGCCCAAGATGGAGGCTGTTCCAGAAGGAGATTGGTTCTGTGCTGTCTGTTTGGCCCAGGTAGGGCTTCTGCTCTCATTACCACTCCTAAGCAGAAGTCAGATTTTCTTTCTCATTTCATTTAGCACCAGTCATACCAATATCACTTTTGTTACCATGCCTTTAGTCTCTGCTTGGAAAGAGCTCTGGCCTAGGTGCTAGCAGACCTGGGTTCCTGGGTTGTGGTTCTTCTTTGGTCAGGTTACTTAAATTCTATAGCCTCACTTGCTTTCTTTCCTCTATAAAGTGGGAGTGGTTATACTTTCCTTTTTATCTACCTTACAGGGTTTTGTAAATAAATTCACATGCTAGCTTATGTGAGGAAGTGTTTTGAAACCTTGATAACACCTAGACATGTAGGGATATAAAGAACTGGAGGGCAAGCAGGGCACATCTCCAGGTGTTGCTGACCTTAACGTTTTTCCTATCCTCAGCAGGTAGAGGGAGAGTTCACTCAGAAGCCTGGCTTCCCAAAACGAGGCCAGAAGCGGAAAAGTAGTTGTGTGCTGAACTTCCCAGAGGGTGAGAGCCGCCGACGCCGGGTACTGTTGAGGGGCCCAGAAAGCCCAGCATTGCCTCGGTACTCAGAAGAAGGGCTGCCCCCCTCAAAGCGGCGGCGACTCTCCATGCGGAATCACCACAGTGACCTCACATTTTGCGAGTGAGTTGAGTGAATTCTGGGGACAATTGGCTCTACCTTTACCAGAGTAAAGGGCTGGGAGAGGTCCAAGTATTTGCTTCCTGAGATGCAGCCATCACTGTCCCTTTAATGGTAGGATTATCTTGATGGAGATGGAATCCCATGATGCAGCCTGGCCTTTTCTAGAGCCGGTGAACCCACGTTTGGTGAGTGGGTACCGGCGCATCATCAAAAACCCTATGGATTTTTCCACCATGCGGGAGCGGCTACTCCGGGGAGGGTAAGTGGACATCAGCAACTCTCCCAGCTCTTCTGTTACTGCTCTAACTCATACCCAACTCACAGCTCAGCCTCCCTCCCTGCCCAGGTACACCAGCTCAGAGGAGTTTGCAGCTGATGCGCTCTTGGTCTTTGACAACTGCCAGACCTTCAACGAGGATGATTCTGAAGTGGGCAAGGCTGGGCACATCATGCGGCGCTTCTTTGAGAGCCGCTGGGAGGAGTTTTATCAGGGAAAACAGGCCAATCTGTGAGGCAGGGGAGGTGGAGAGTGACCTGTGGCACCTCCCCCCGCCCCCCGCCCTCCAAACAAAAAACCCTGCCATTCTCACCTGCTGAGTGCTGCCCTGGGTTCAGACGCAAGTCAGAGACACAGCCCTGGTGTTTGATCCCACCCTTGGCAGCACCCTACACCCTCTTATTCCCACACCCCTTTTTCCCTTTCCTCCTCTTGCTCCTCAAAGAAGAGGGGCAGAGATGAGGTCCTTCTGGACTGAAAGCCAAAAAAAGAAAGAAAAAAATTATTTTCCTTTCTGTTTTATTTCCTAATTAAAAATGAGCAGGAGGAAAGAAGTCCCTACTTCCTTCCTCCCCCCAGCTTCTTCCCTGTACGTGCCCCAGCGTTCTGGGGCTGTTCAACAATAGCAATAGTTGTAGTGAATGTGTGAAACCGAGAAAACTCTGTACTGTGTGTGGACCCGCAGTGACGGCCAGTAAAGTGGACTTAACTCCCAAGTGTGTCGAGCCGGACACCGGGCCCTGAACATGCTGCTTCCATGTTCAGTCCCTCCCCTGCTCTCTTTCTCTCAATTTTTCATCTTTCTCTCCTTCGCCCTTTCAGATTTTCTGTCATCCAGTAATGTAAAATTATCGTGTACGGGTTCCTTCATCCTTTACTCTTCCCTCAAATCTTTTTTCCCTTCAAAGGAAAAAAAAAGTTGTGATCCCTGTTTCTGTCTTCATCTTCTGCCAATAGCTATCCCCTCTATAATGTTGGAAGCTCCTCACATGCTGAGTTTCTAGCCTTTTCTGAAACTCGGCAGTTGGGGAGAGGACAGGGAGGCACCATGGACCCTGGGCCTTCCAGCCTCCTTCCCCCTATCTCTTACTCAAACCTCCCTCTTGGGAACTCCTCAGGGACAACTACTGCTGAGTTTGGGCGAACCCCAAGATGGAGGCCATGTAGCAATTGACTGGCCTAAGAAGAGAGAGAGGAGAGAGAATGCTGTGCTTGTGCCCCTGTGTTGATTAATGGCATCCATTCAGTTTCCCCAAGTATCCGCTTTTATCCCCACCTTTTCCACTGTTTTAAACCATCACTTTATTGTCTTTGGGAAACCATAGGAAAAGTTTTTCTGGGTACAAGGCTGTGTCTCTCCTCTCTCCCAGTCATTTCTGTTTCAGCCTCTTTAAACTGTGCAATCTTTCAGCAGGAACTCCCTCTCCTTTCAGTAGCTTTGAGTCTTAAGCTTTTGCAGGGAAAGGGGTAGAACTGGATCTTTTCCTAATCCCATGAGCTTCTGTGGGTTTAGTTGTGCTTTCCTTCCTTTATCTACTTCATACCCCAGGACCCCTTTCCCAGCAGCAGAGATCCTGGAACACAAGAAAGTAGGGAGCAGGGGTTCTGGGTCCACCACTGCCCTCCATGTGACTATGCTCAAGTTAAACCCCAACATGTGAGAGGAAAGCTGCTAACTCCCAGCTATAGCCATGGGCCCCTGGCCCCCTGCTTTCCTGCTCAGCAGAACCCCTCCCATCAGAGATTACGGGTACTTGCACTGGGGAGGTGGCTGCTGACTGGCCCAAGCAGAGAGCTAAGGCACCCAAGAAATATTCCACTGGTCAGGGAGGGGTGCCAGGTGGGGTAGAGCATTCCTTGAACTTCTGGCAGCACTGAATAGCCACTCAAGGGGGCAGTTTAGATCCTGGGGCAGCCTCTTCCTTATTTCTTTATGCCCCTCCTCCCCCATAGCCTATTTCTAAAGTCGCCTTTTCTGTCCGATAAACCTCAAAACTTTTAATTTTATTTGAGATTTTTTTCTTTTAAATAAGAGGTGAATTGAAGAATATTTGAATTGACTTTATATTATGCATAAATATTTATATTTTATCTAAATAACTGTGCTGTAACAAACTTTGTGTTAGTCAAACATTTGGAACTATTATAGTTGGGGGCTATTCTTTTTCCCCATGGCAGTTTTCCCTGGTATAAAATATACTAATTTTATTGGAGGCAAGGTGGACGGGTGAGTGAAATCTCAGTTGTTACTACTTTGTGTTCCTCTCTCAGCTCCATCTTTCTCTAGGGACCAGGCACTCTTAAAGTGGGGTGAAGCCCTAGCCTCAGTTTGAAGAACTGGGGGCCGAAGAGGGATTGGGGCAGGGCATGATCAAAGGGGCCATTTCTCACTTTTCTTTCCTCATATTCACTGCCCCTTGAGCTAGGTGGATTTTCTCTTCTTGACAAATGTGAGAGTATTTGGTAGGGAAGGCAGGTTTAAAAAAAACAAAACAAAAAACCCACTCCTGCCCCCTTTTTTCCCCTTCCCCCTATCAGTCTGGTAACAGGAAGAAACCACCACACCATCAATACCAACAAGTTTCCATGTTCCTTTTACAACAAAAGGGACTTGACTTTTTATATAACCAAATGTGGTGTTTTAGTGACTTTTTGATAATGTACAGTTTTTTTGTGAATTTAAATTTATTTCTTTCTATATTTTTAGGACCAATCTCATTTTTAATAAGGTTAAAAAAAGAAGGAAAAAAAAGTCTAGAGAAAAAAACTCCTGTTTTTGCCATGTGATGTTCCACAAGTGCAGCTGTAGAAAAGTGCTTGTCAGTTGAATAAAAACCACATTTGATAGAGATTCAATAGACTCTGTGTATTTATCCTCCCTTCTACATAGGTTCTCACACTTGCCTAAGGGGAAGACTGGGTATAAGGGTGAGTGTGGGTGGTTTGGTGTAGGAGATAGCAGGCAGGAGAAGAATAATCTTCCAGGGTTTATATCCTGAAACCTCAAAGCTTGGCCTTTCTTGTTCAAGAGACATCAAGAGCAGAATATCTGCTCATGTGGTTGGTCGTAGTGCCCCTGGCCGAGATGCTGGAGCAAAGTGGGATTCAATGTGCCTCGTCCCTGCCTTGGGAGACATGGCTTTCTTTAGCTTCCTAAGCTGCCACCTCTTTTCCTGTAGTAGCAAATATAAGCCCCTCACCAATTTCCCAGCTTTCACCCATGGATAAGACACCAGGAGGTAAACATTTGTGTTTTATTTCAAAACAGCACTTGAAATAAGACAAAATAAAGCTCTACCAAATTGTAGGGAAGGAACATGAGAATGAATACCAAGGGTCAGAAAAGTACTAAGCTAGAAAGGTGGCACTGGCATAGACATGGGAAGAGTTTAAACTAGAAGCCTCTGGATAAAGAAAATGTAGAAAATGTGTTTGAGTATCAAATTTTTTTCTGTCAAAGGTGATAAATGCATGAGAGACCACTCACCACCCCAAACATACATGTGAGGGGATTAGGGACACTAGTAATGGGGGTGAGGGCCTTTTTACTCAGGCTGGGAAATCCTATCACCCTCCAAGTTGCAGGTTTTGTTTTGGTAAACGCTCTAACTGGAATAAAATGGAGAAGGAACGTCTACTTTTCCAGCCCTATAAAAATTACAAACACTGTGGTACTTGCCTTCTCAGCTATATGGCAGCCCCTGGCCAACTCATCCTCTTAAGTACTGAGCCCTGCTCCAATGTTCCTGGAGGTGGCTCCCGAGCATTAGTTACTATCTAGGCCTTCATTACACGGTCTGTCCTCCCTGGCCTAATGCAGCAAGACCTAACAAGAGTTCACACTATTGCATGATTAATGAGCTAAAAATTCCAAAGAAGACATTCCAGAAACAACCAAAAGAGCTTTTGTACTTGATTATGAGGTCCTTCTAGCCCCCAGCTTCCTAATCTTCATGAAGGGACAGAGTAAAGGAAAGATGTAAACCAGGTGCTTGTGCCCTTGTTGAATTGTGAAATTGTGAGGTAGATCTGTAACAAGGACAAGGAAATTCTGGGATAAGCTTGGAGAAAAGGTTTATTCAGAACAAGTGGATATGCCAGGGAGGAAGTAGTGGTAATGGGAGAGAAGGGCACCTGGCTTCCTCAGTACTACAGTCAGGGGGACCACTGCAGCAAATTTCAGCAAAGATCAAAAGGGTGGTAGAGCTCATGGGCCCATTCCTCCTAGGAAAGAATGGTGTGGAAGGAGTAAGGCAGGACCTAAAATGCAGGTAAGCACAGAATTGTTTATTTCAGAGGGCATGGGAAAGAATCAGTGTGATAAGGCACAAGGTTTGAGGTCTAGCCCTTACATATTGGCTTTCATTATACACACCCTCTTCTCTGAAGCTAGTCTAGCAGAACCTGGGGACAAGTTTAGACCTGAACTAAGTTTATTGCCCTTGGTTAAGGTCAAAGTAGCCCCTCATGGATGCAATGCTGCTGATCTCCCAGAAGGTGGAGCATGTTCACAAGAGCAATGATTTGTTTCCACTTGAAAACTAGATGTCTCTTCCTGATCTGCAACATTCCATTCCATTCCAGTAATGTCTCAGCACCTAGTTCTGCAAAGTACCAACCCATATGTAGGCCCCCAAAGGGCAGCAGGGAGTGAGCAGTGCAGGAACCAAGGGGTGAATGAGCTCACAGATGAGTAAGTTAAGAAAGGAAGAAGAATGAAAATGGGTTGAGGTGGCCCAACCTAAGGATGGTGGGTAGAGCATTATGGTCTAGTTTTCACCCTCAGTGAAAATGTCTTATTACCAACCCTATCTATCAGTGACAAGGGCTATTATGCTTCAGAGCCACTAGGCCAAGTCTAGACAGTTCTTCAAATTCTTTGGTTAAAAAATACTATCTCAGGAAGCCAGGATGGCTCAGTGGGTTAAGCACTTGCTTTGTAGCCCCAGAGGACCGAGGATAGAATCCTGGCCCCGGCCTGTGTGGACCCACATGCAGAACTGGGGTGTGCTTCCCATGCAGGAGACCCCCAGTTCAGTTCTTGCACACACACCCCTGCCCCCGTTCAGCCCCTGCCTCGAGGGGGCACACCTCCCATGTGAGAGGCCCCCTGCCCGGTTCCCACCCTGCGTGGCCCCCGCCCACCTGTGTGGAACAAAACTATGTCAAAAACTGATGACATACAACTATGGAGACTGCTCTGGGCCCTCCCCCTTCTCACTGTCTCTGTCTCTCCATCTCTGACAAAAAAAAAAAATCTTTAAAAAAAAAATAGTATCTCTACCCATCACCGCTCCCACATCTTACCTAACCCTAACCCACACCCTCCAAAAAGTCTAATCAGCCTAGAGTCTGTGTATGATCTCAGCGTGAGAGGAACAGTAATAACATTGGCATGAGTAGGGACAGGCAGGCTCTAAGCCTAGTAAAGGACAATATGGTTTGAAGAAGGGACTCGGGTATGTTCTATTTGAAAACAAAAAAAAGTCCTAAAATACAAGGGAGGACCAAAAAAAACCTGGAATTTATAAGAAAATTATGTATTCCTACATGGTATACTTAAGTCACCTTCAAAATACTCTCCGTTTGATGCAGTACACCTATCGAGAAGCTTTTTCCACTGCTCAAAAGGTTCTGAACGCATCAATTTTAATGGCTTTTGGCACTTGTGCCATTTTTTGTTTCACCTCTTCCACACTGGCAAAACGTTTCCCTTTGAGGACTTTTTTCATCTGGGTAAACAAAAGTTGCTGGGGTGAGATCAGATGAATAGGATGGTGGAGCACAGGGGTCATGCTGTTTTTTGGTCAAAAACTGAACATTCAGTGTGATGTGGGCAAGTGCATTGTCATGCTTCACGCTATTCGTGTAAATCACCTATCAGGAAATGGGCAAACGTGTTGAGTCTCCAAAAAAAATTCACTGAAGCCAAATGCAGCCTCTCACACCACCACCAGCTGGAATACTGATGCAGATGGGCTCCTAGAACACTCACCTAGCAGGCAAAGCCTGTACTACAAGGGGCCCACCCTCCAGAAGATAAATCTGTTTTTTTGGGCACCCCCGCCTTCATACTTTAAGAATGTTATAAGCGTTTGTTGGGGAAGCAGGGATGGCTCAGCAGATTAAGCGCTCAGCCCTGGGGACTAAGGATTGAATCCCAGCCCCAGCTTGTGTGAACCCATATGCTAAACTGGGGTGTGCTTCCCATGCGGGAGGCCCCCAGTTCGGTTCTCACCAGGGCAAGCTTTCCACGTGGGAGGGCCCCACAGGTTTTGCCCCCAGCTCACAGGGGCATGTCTCCCATGCAGGAGGCCCTCCCACCCCGGCCAGTTCACCCAGCACAGCCCCCGCCCACCTGTGTGGAATAAAACCATGTCAAAAACTAATGACCTACAACTATGGAGACTGCTCTGGGCCCTCCCCCTTCTCTCTCTTTGTCAAAAACAATAAATCATTAAAAGAAAAATGTTAATAATGAGTGGGGATGAGATGTGAAGTACAGTGAAAGTGTGATCCAGGCTCCATGAAGACAATTTGGAAAACACTAGGCATAAGTGTTTGAAGAGCCCAGCCCTAGCCTGGGAGCTTGAAGGCTCCCCTACAATTAATTCCCTAGACACCACTGCCACAACTAGGCTATTTCACGAGAGAAAGCGTGTCTCTTGTTCCTTTTCTCTCCTTTATCCAGTTACTCACCCATGTCCACATTTGAACTTAGAAATGTGTTAAGAACTAGGGGAAAAAATAGCATGAGTATAACCAAAAACACCAAAAAGAAATTCCACAGTGCCATTAGCCATTAGAAAAATAAATTCGGGTACCCTATTGCTGCCCATGTCCAACCACACCTGCCCGAATCAGAAACACTCATTAAATAGAATTCATTACCGGTAAGTAGATTCATATAAAGGGAACACACAAAAAGTGATCTTAGAATTTAAAACAAATGTTTTAAATACTGAGAAAGCAGACAGAATTGGGAGTTCTGGGAGGCAAAGGAAGGGCAGCAGCGGCATAGACAACAGTTCCCACGCGTGGAAGGTCCCCACCCCACTAGTAAGGCTTCCCCAGCTATCAGATGGACAGGATTCTAGATTTGTTTTCTCTTTTTCTCCAAGGCCACTGACAAGTAAGGGATGGAGACTCAGAAATGAGCTACCTGCTCAGCAAAACCCTTCTAGGTTATTGGGCTTGGGGCTGTTTATATTGGATGAATCCTTCCTACAGTTGGAAGCACCAATGAGAAAAGTAATAGTGGCAATTTTGTCCTTTACATTTTATATCCTATCCATCCCCCGCCTCCCCACCTCACTCACCCCTGAGGATGTACAAAAGAGTAGTCTAAGGGTAGGGAGCATTTGGGCTATCATTCCTGGGAGAGGAGGGAAAGCTGGGCCCAAGCTCTATGTACAACTGATACTACAGCTTTTCCCAATATCATTTTCTTCCTCTCCCAACAGCCAGCCTAATGAACACCTGTTTCTCCATTCTCTGTCATTTGGCCTTCAGTCTGATTGTCTGGTGGAAACGCACCTGACCTTGAAGTGAAAGGGAGCAGAACTCTCCTGTTAGTGCATATGGGAGTGACTAGGAGAAGACAGGTGCAAGATCTTCATTCCTAGAAGATGGGAAAAGGCTTTAACTTTTCTGTCTCCATGTGCATAGTGTGAGGTATTGCAGAAGATGGAACTGAATAGCAAATAACAGACTTTTTAAAAGGACTCCTGGGGAAGCCGGGATGGCTCAGTGGGTTGAGCGTGCTCACTTTGCAGCCCCGGGGACTGAGGATCGAATCCCGGCCCCGGCCTGTGCGGAACCATGTGCTAAACTGGGAGCTCCCCCAGTTCAGTTCTCTCTCTGTCTCTGTATCTCTCTCTCTGTGTCAAAAACAATAAAGAAAAAGAATTAAAAAAAAAAAAAATTTAAAAGGACTCCTGACTTTGTAAACAATGAGATGGAATTTATTGCCCCGTTCTATCCTAGCTCCCTGTTGTTTTTCCACAAGAAGGAAAATTCTTTTTTATGTCCCAGTTCCCTGGAAAAGGGGCCCAAACACATCAGGCACAACAGGTTGCTCTGTACGGTTACAGAGAGCTTTGTTCTTCTCCGCCTTGCACACCACACAGAACAGCCCCCACCCCGATCTGTGTTTCTGTGTGCGTGTGTACAAAAGCACAAGCCTTTCAAAAGTGTGGAGGTCTGAAAGGTCAAAGCCTAGAAAATTTCAAGGACCCCAGTTCTGTCACTTTCAGTTAGTTGCATGAGTGTTAGAAGGTGCTGTGTGTCCAGGGTTGGAGTGGGCATTTACCAAATCCTTTGGCACAGGAGGCCAGGACAGCATTGTCTCCAACAAGCTCTCTCAGCCTTGCATTACTGACATTTAGACAATTTTTACTGGGAGTGTTGGGGTTGTCCTGTACACTAGGATGTTTAGCAGCATCCCTGGCCGCTAGCCACTAGATGCTGGTGGCACACAGTCTCCGTCCCCAGGTATGACGATCAAAAGTATCTCCAGAGATTGCCAGATGGCCTCCAGGGGACAAAACCTCCTTGAGAACCACAGCCTAGAGGTGAAGCAACTCATCTTCCACAGTGGGGAGGGAGCCTAAGTGGATCTGGCAAGGTCACAACTGCAAAGGCTCAGAGCACAGTGATGTGCATTAGGGAGCAGAGGGGCCCTGAGACCCAGAGCAGAAAAGATCCTCCCGGAAGCAGCAAAGCAGGTAGTCCTGAAAAGCAGTACCTAGAAAAGACACTTCCTCAGAGGGTGTCAGCCTCAGCAGTGAGAATTACTCAGAAGTCAGTAAGTCCATCCTTCTGGAACTTGCCAGGGAAGACCTAGTCTTCATCCAAATTTGGCTCAAGGATGACTTCCAAGGGCTGTCAGATTGTCTCTTTAATGAGCTTAGGTCACATCTCTGCTTCCCGGAGGCAGAGTCTAGTCTTTTCTCCTACGATGTGGTAGGACAGAGGGAAGAAAAGCCAGTTCCATTGCCTGCTTAGTGTATTACCTTGTTCCTTGCCCAGCCCTTCCCCCCAACCCCTAATTCATATGAAATTTCATTTAAAACAGAGATTCACAAAATTAAAAACTGTAAATGTTCTAAATAGGCAGGCTCTGCTGAATGAAAAAGAGAAAAAGAACAATCTGGATGAGAAGAAGAAGGCCTAAAATGTGTGAAGAAGAGACAGAATGTGTGAACTAAGAGCTTTATATAACAAAAACTTTAAGTCTGCACATTTTCTTACACACATACACACCAAAAAAAGTCAACTAGACTCAGTAAGAAGATCCCAAAGTAGGACCCACCCCTTCAGTGTTCTAGCATACCCTTTTTTCCCTTTTTCTTAAGAGAATAAAAAATTTTAAAGCCTCCCCAAATAAGTCCAACACATCAAAAAGTATTTTTCATAAAGTTGAGAAGAAGCTCCAGGCACCATGTCTCGTTGGGGTAGGGAAAGACTATATTGTGGTTAAAAACAAAATATAAAGCCTTCTTTGCAAAAGAAAGAAAAAACGGGTTTTTTTTGCTCTCCTTGAATACACAAAAAGTGACAATTGCCCCAGACTCTATCAGAACAGGGCAGGACGATGGCCAAGTGTTGGTTCTTAGGAGGATCCACAGATGGTCTGTATTCCTGGTTAGCCCTCTGGAGTCTGGGAGCATCAGCATCTCCAATAATAATTCATCTGTATTCAACAAAGATGGGGAGGGAAATCCTAAAGGAGGAATAAGCTGGGGTGGGGAGGTAGGGGTGGGGGATGATAAACATGAGACCCTGTCTCACTGCAGGCTGCTCAACACACCCAGCCCCTCAGCATGTGGCTCTTACCATTGTTACTTGTTGAATTGGAAAGAATAGACCCCATGGTCTGAGGCAGCATCCACTGTGACTTGACTGTGCTGGCTGCTGCTCTCCTGTACCACAGCCAAGGCAGAAGAGTCACCTCATGCGTCCTTACCTCACCTCCCACTAAAGCAGCCTACCTAAAACCCAGAGTTGAGTGCCCTCCCCAACCTACCCACTGCTATACATCTGTGTGAGTTCACACACACACAGCATTACTTCCCAACATTTACTGCAGCCCATACTCTTCCCAAGAAACACTAGTCAACACAAGTCAGCATCCTGGTATTAACTACTATCTGGCCAATGTCAGGAAGGGACTCATTCAAAAACACAAACTAAGTCTTTCCTTCCTACTTTCTTCACATACCTACCAGGTATTTGTGAACACAGAATCAGCATTGTTGTGAAAACCAAGGTCCTGATCAGGGGGAAATCTCTGTTCATTTCTTGTCCTCAATGCAGAGACTGTAAAGCTCTTACCTCAACTGAAACATTGGAAGAAGGCACAGGGGTGTACTGGGAGATGTAAGCTCCTTGTAATGCTGCAGCTGTTGGCATATACTACAATACAAAACATCAATAAGCTTAGAGCAATGATTCTTGGATACATTTCAAGAAACTTGGTAGCTTTAGAATACTGATGTCTGTGTTCTATCCCCAGAGATTCTAATTTGTCTAATTTAATTATGCTTTTTAAAAGCATTTCAGGTGGTACTAAAGTTCATTAGGGGGATGCTAGAATAGCTCAGCAGTTGAATGCTTGCCTTGCAATTGCAAGGTCCACTGTTTGATTCCCAGCCCCAGCCCATGTAACCCCATATACTGAACTATAGCACAACTGGTAACCATTAGGATAACTTGGCATCCAAGGTTCTGGCCTCCCATGTGGGAGGCCCCCTGTATGGTTCCTGCCCCCTGCAGCCCCACATCCACCTGTGTGGAATGAAACCATGTCACAACTAATGATGCACAACTATGGAGACTGCTCTGGTCCCTTCTCCTTTCCCCCTTCTCTCTCTCTCTCTCTCTCATACCTTCTCTCAGACAATAAAATAAATCTTTTGGAAAAAATAGGGATGCTAGGATAGCTCAACAGGTTGAGTGCTTGCCTTGCAACCATGAGGTCCAGGATCGAATCTCAGCTCCAGCCGTGCAAACCCATATGCTGCACAACTAGTAACCACCAGAATGGTGGTGAAGATTCTCCCCTCCCACATGGGAGGCTCCCAGTTCAGTTCCCGCCCCATGAGGCCCACATCCACCTGTGTGGAATGAAACCATGTCACAACTAATGATGTGCAACTATGGCGCCTGTTCTGGGCCCTCCCCCCTTTCCTCTCTCTCTTTCACTTTATCTCAAACAAAATAAATCTTTAAAACAAACAAATAAATAAAGTACACTGGCTTAGAGAGACTTCTATGTACATGACTTCTTTTCCTTCTCTTTCCTGTCTTCTGCCTTACCTCAATGCACTGCCTTCTCTGCCTTAAGCCCTCCTGTGCAAATCAGAATGCAGCAGACCTACAAGAAAGCTAATAAACTTCATCCATTCTTTTTGCTACTATTTTTATAAAGATTTCTAAGAAATGTGAGTAAACTCCTGGATAAACTAGTAGATAGAAACATTATTTGTTTAGTTTCATGAGTAGGAATCAATTAAAAAGGAGTGGGCTGGGAGCATAATGGTTGTATCCCTGGTTCATGGATTATATTATCTTTCTAATTTACCTCCTACTCTGCATATGCTCTCAGTGACACTGAAATGATTCTCACCATCATTCATAAGTACTGTATTTATGCTGAAGAGTATTACATAGGTATTCCTTGCTCAGCAAGAGTTTATAATCAGAAATATCCTGCTTTACCATGCCCGTGGTGCTGAGGGAAAGGTGGCCCAATTGCTGGGTAAGAGGTCCCATCATGGAGGCAGGGTGGAGAGAAATGGGGTGATCCATCCCTGGAGTCAGAACTGAACCCTAGAGGCAGCAACAAAGGACAGGGTGAGTTGGCAACATCCTATGAGGCTGCCTGAAACAGTGATTCATGGCTATCAGGACCATTGAAAACAGACATTTTAAAATCCTGGGAAATGATAGGTGAGCAGCAACCCAATTATTCAACAGGAATGGGTACTTTGCCCATCATTCTACAGGGATCCCTGTCTAAGAATAAATTCACAGAATTTAAGGTCATATAACCTGGGTTGCATAAGGACCTGAGTCAGAACTCAGGAGTGTCATCAAATCCCATTGTTTTTCATTACATCAAATTGCCTCTTTGGCTTTTGCCCACTTCTGAACACTCACTGAAGGCTGCATGAGGTATGACTGGTGGTGCATCCAAAACGGGTTGGGTACTTGTAGAGGAGATGTCTGAGTTACCCTCTAATGCAAGTAAAAATAAACAAACAAAAATGTTAATTGCCCAGAAACTATTATTTCATCTAGTGATCTGATAATATTCAGCATAACCCCCAAAATGTTGAAGTGCCCCCTCAGAAAATAGAAACATTAAGAATGAACTGTTCAAAAATATTAGCAACTCTTACACCTCAAGAAATAACTCAATTTAAAAATGGACAAAGAATTTGAAGGTATTTCTGTAAGAAGATATACAAATGGCCAATAAGCACATGAAAGAGGTTCAAAATCATTAGCCATTAGGGAAATACAAATCAAAAATAATGAGGCAGTAGTGGGGTGGGGTTGGGGTAGGGATGCTGGGGGTGGGGATGCTGGGGGTAGCTCTGCAGGTTGAGTGCTTGCCTTGCAACCAAGAGGTCCAGGGGTCAAATCCCAGCCCCAGCCTGTGCACTCCCATATGCTGAACTGAGTTGCAGCTGGTAACTGCAGGGATGGAGGCAAAGGTTCTCATTTCCCATGTGGGAGGTCCCCAGCTCAGTTCCCACCCCATGCAGCCCCACATCAACTTACGTGGAATGAAACCATGTCATAACTAATGATGTACAACTATGGAGACTGCTCTGGGCCCTTTCCCTTTCTCTCTCTTTCTCTCCCTCTCATCTTCTCTTGAACAATAAATATTTCATTTTTTTGTTAAATTTATTGGGGTGACATTGGTTGGTAAAAATTACATTGTTTCCAGGTGTACAATTCTACATCAGATTGTCTATGTATTGCATTATGTGCTTACCACCCAGAGTCAGTTCTCTTTCCATCACCATATATTTGATGCCCTCTCCCTCCTCCCCTAATCCCCCTACTCTCCCATCCTAAAAATAACTTTAAAACATACACAATGAAATACCACTTCACACCCACTAGAATGGCCATAATTAAAAGGACAGAATAGAAAGTGTTATACACTATGAGTGGGAATATAAAATGGTTCTGCAGCTAAAAAAACAGTTTGGCAGTTTCTCCAAAAATTGAAATTATTGCATAACCTAGCAATACCAGTCCTCGGTATATACTCATATCCTATTAAATGAAAACATATATCCACACAAAAATTATACACAAAATAAATCTTTAAAAAACACACAAGTGGATGTCAGGATGGCTCAGTGGGTTGAGTGCTCATCTTGCAGCCCCGGGGTGGGTGGATCATATCCTGGCCTGTGTGGATTCATATGGTGAACTGGGATGAACCCCCAGTTCGGTTCTTGCTGGGGTGAGCTTCCCTTGTGGGAGGTCCCTGATTCAGCTTCTGACCACAGCATGCTTCCCTTGTGGGAGGCCCCCAGCTTACCAAGAGTGCCCCTGGCCAGGTTCCTTTCCTGAGCAACCCAAACTCCTCCCCGCACTGGTTCCTGCCCTGCGCAGCCCTGCGCCCACCTGTAGAGTGGAACTATATGGAAAACTAATGACCTACAACTATGGAGACTGCTCTAGGCACCCTCCCCCCTTCTCTCTGTCTCTCTCTCTGTCAAAAACAATGAGAATATATATATACATATATATAAATTTTTACCTCCCACCCTAGATTTACTGAATCAGAAAGTCTTGGTGTGGTGCCCAGTAACCTAACCTAGGTTTAATAATTTCTCCAAGGGATTCTGATGCACAGCTAAAGTTTGAGGACCACAAAGTCAATACACAAAAATTAAATTTGAAAAATATTTGTAGAGAAAGCTGGGATGGCTCAACGAGTAAAGTGCTCGCTTTGAAGCCCTGAGGACCAAGGATCGAATCCCAGCCCCGGCCCATGCAGACCCACATGCTGAACTGGGGTGTGCCTCCAGTTCAGTTCTTGCCAGGACCTATGCGAGAGGTTCCTGGCGCAGTTCCTGCCCTGCACAGTCCTGTGCCCGCCTGTGGAATAAAACCATATGGAAAACTAATGTCAACTATGGAGACTGCTCTGGGCCATCCCCCTTCTCTCTGTCTCTCTCTGTCTCTGTTTCTCTGTCAAAAATCAATAAAATAAATCTTAAAAAAAAAAAAAAATTTGTAACAAAGATAACAGTCAGCCGATTAATACTTATTGTGTACAAATAGGGAAATTGATAGGAAAAGAACAAATAAGCAAATAGAAAAATAGGCCAAGCATAAAGAGCAATCAGAATACCAAATCAAAACATGCAAATATAAAAAAAAATACTTAAACTTAAGCTGCAGTCAGGGAAGTGCAAATTAAAGTCATAATGCATTTTATACCCATTAAATAGAAAAAATTTAAAAAGAGCAATATCTCCTATGGCTGGAGGGAAATGGGTACTCTTATACATTAATTGCTAGACACCACCTTTGTAAAAAGCAATCTGGCAACATCTATAAATCTGAAAGTCCCAAAATTATTCAACTTAGCAATCCCACTCCTCAGACACCATCCCTCAGAAATAAAAGAACTCATATAAGGAAATTGGCAAAGGATATTTACCAGAACATTATTTGTAGCAGAAAAACACTGAAATGCAAGTGAATGCCCTTTACTCAGGTATAGTTGAAGAATTCTGTTGTATCTGCAGCAAGAAATATAATGCAACTATTTTTTTTTTTTTATATTTATAGAGAGTAATTATTTTATCTTTAGTGCATATTTATTTCTATTTTACTCTTGACAGATAGAGAGAGAGACAGAGACAGAGACAGCTAGAGAACCGAACTGTGGGAACTCCCCAGCTCAGCATGTGGGTCCTGCCTGGGCCGGAGCCGGGATTCGATCCTCGGTCCTCGTGGCCTCAAAGCGAGCACTCAACCCGCTGAGCTGTCCCGGCTTTTCCCTATTTTTTTTTTTAAAGATTATTTTTATTGTTTTTTGACAGAGAAAGAGACAGACAGAGATAGACAGAGACAGAGAGAGACAGAGAGAAGGGGAAGGGCCAAGAGCAGTTTCTATAGTTGACAGCATTAGTTTTCCATATAGTTTCACTCCACAGGTGGGCACAGGGCTGCACAGGCCAGAAACTGGGCCGGAGCCTCCCACATAGGCCCCAGCAAGAACTGAACTGGGGGCACACCCCAGTTCAGCATGTGGGTCCGCCTGGGCCGGAGCCAGGATTCGATCCTCAGCCTCTGGGGCTGCAAAGCAAGTGCTTAACCTGCTAAACCATCCCAGATTCCCCAATGCAACTAGTATTAATATAAAAAGGAAATAATTAGAACACAACAGTAACTGTATCAGAATCATCAGAGATCTTATTAAAACTCAGATTCCTGGGACTCATCACCAGAGTTTCTAATTCAATAGAATCTGGGGTGGAGGCCAAGAATTTGTTTCTAAAAGTTCCCAGGTGATCTTAATAACTGCTGGCTCAGGAACTAAAACTTTAAGAATCATTGGTTTAAGATACCATTAAAGGGGAAACTGGGATGGCTCAGCGGGTTAAGCGCTTGCTTTGTAGCCCTGGAGACTGAGGATCAAATCCTGGCTCCAGCCCATGCGGACCCATATGCTGAATTGGGGTGTGCCCCCAGTTCAGTTCTTGCCGGGGCCCATTCAGGAGGCTCCCGGCCCAGTTCGTGCCCTGCACAGCCCTATGCCCACCTGTGGAGTGGAAAACTATATGGAAAACTAATGCTGTTAACTATGGAGACTGTTCTGGGCCCTCCCCCTTCTCTCTCTCTCTCTGTCAAAAAACAATAAAAATAAATCTTTATAAGATACTGTTAAGAGAGAAGAGTGAAATACGAAAAATACAAGGGCTGTCCAGAAAATATTTGTCAATATAATGAGAATGGTTACATGGCTGGGTACTTTCTGGACAGCCCTCATATATTTAATATGGTCAATTTTTTGTAAAATAAACAATGACTTCCAAAAACCTTATACATATATCTATATGCATGTGAAAAAAAAATATGGAAAATAGTAGGAAATTAACATGGATTTACTTGTGGGGGTGGTAAATAAAGAATAAGAGGATGCTGCTACAATAGTCTATACATATATGTGACCAATTATGTTATGCTCTTATGTAAAATTATTTGTGTGTAATATACAGACTGAATCAAAAGTAGGTGGACAGTAAATGATAAGATTTATTTCATTTACTGTCCACCTACTTTTGGTTCACCCTGTATATATAAAAAACACACACAAGTAGTTTCTACCCTTGTATTTCTTTACCCAGAACACAATGACAGGGAAAACCACCACCCCTCTTTTGGGCTTAAACATACCTGATAGGAAGACACAGGAGATGGAAGATATGGGGAGAATGCAGACTGAGCAAGCATCCTGTTGGGGGTGATGTTATAAGGAGCTGGGTAAAACCTGTAGAAAGGAACCTCATCAGTAAGGAGTCACAGGAAATCATCAAGTCAGGGCCCCCACTGATAGACATAGCCACTTCCCACTAAGCGCTGTTTAAAAATCAAGATAAAGTATCCAAGTGCCTGGACACAGGCTGTTGTCATTTACAGGTGACCTGATTATATAAACACACTTACCCATTCTGAAGAGCTGTGGTGGGGTCATAGGTCAAGGCCATACTGCCCTATAAAGAAAGAACACAGTGTTCATATTGTAAGCCCTTGGGGAGAGAACAGGAGCAAGCCAAGAATGTCAAGGTTGGGGATGTAGTTGGTTCAACTAATTAAAGTGAAGTCTAGACAAGCTGTTCCAGAGGTTTACTGGTTCTGCACACTACAAAATCCCACTCAAGACCCACACTGAAGAGCATTTAAGTAGCCAACACCTCTCAGTTATAAACTGTAGCTCTCAAGCTTGCCACCAAAACTCACAGAAATCAGGCCATGGTCATTTCCATTACAGTTACTATCCTTGGTACTCCTGTCTCCTTAGAGGTCCTCTTACCATGTCTCCATTCCTTGGCCAGATCCGTCCATTTTGCACAAATTTTCCTTGGTTCTGTCGTTTTTTTGGACCACCATCAGCAAATTTGCAAAGCAATGGATCAGATGGGGCTGCCAGGAGAGAAAGCAGACAGCAGCTGTGTCTCACCTCATTTAGCCCACTCACACTCATGCAAAACTCCTCCAGAATTTTCACTGGAAGCAACAACCTGTGGCCCTCTTAGCCTGATTCCCAGATGCCTCACCTGGTGCTCCAGGGGGTGTCTTAATATATTTTCCATTAAAGTGGGTGATGATGGCTTCACACTTCTCTGTGGACTCCATCCTAAGGAGCATAAGAGGGTTTAGGCTCTCCCTACATTCAAAAAGAAAGCTCTAAGTTCCCAGTCCCACAAATGCTCCAAAAATTATGTCTATAGAAACAGTTTTCTCCACACAAATTCAAGGTATCCCAAAGAGGCAACCCCAGCTTCTAATGAAGGTTCCCTCACTTAGCTCCAGTACGGGTCCTGAAAGGAATAACAGAGGCCTTTAAGCTATGAATATGTATTCCAAAGGTACTGATAGATGTGCCTAGTATTGTGTCTGATTCATAAATAAGAGTACTATTAATAGAAGTTGTTGCCACTACTTTTGAAAAAAAGATTTATTGTTTGAGAGAAGGGGAGACAGAGAGAGAGAAGGGGGAGGGCCCAAAGCAGTCTCCATGGTTGTACATCATTAGTTGTGACATCGTTCCATCCCACACAGGTGGATGCAGGGCAGGAACTGAACTGGGGGCCTACCACATGCAAGGTGGGAACCTTAACCGCCATCCTGGTGGTTACTAGTTGTGCCTCAGTTCACCATATGGGTTTGCATGGGCTGGGGCTGGGATTTGATCCCTGGACCTCATGGTTGCAAGGCAAGCGCTCAACCACTGAGCTATCCCAGCATCCCACCATTACTTTTTATTACAAAATTCCTAATGGAAATTGTTCCCTCAGTTTAATAAGACTATACAAGCTAAAAACTTGCCAATATTTATTTTTTGCTTCTGGTTATTTATCAAGGTCTAACTGACTAATAACATCATTAAGATCTCATGAATCTGTAGGAAAAAACTATAATAAGGCAGGGTTTATGGTCTATAGTGATAGAAAAAAAACAATGTTGGGACTACTAAGTTAAAGTATCTTGTTAGGGAAAGAGGACTCAATAAGGAATCAAAACATTTAGATGCCAGCACCTGTTCACCACCCAAAAACTCTGTGAGTTAGCACATGCACAAAAACCTCTTGGACTCATTCCTCATTTCTGCATTAGAGAAATTATACATCTACCCTACCATGCAGCGTTGTATAGAGAAAATAAAATAACCTTCATAAATGTGTTATAAAAATTGTAAGGGTCTACAAAATAGAAGGTACAATATCTTCCCCTCTTTCCATATTCAAAGTAAGTCTCAGTATAATTTCTATACCAATAACCACTAAAAACAGAAACCATTCCTTTGACAGCAGTCACTTAATGTCACCCCAACAAATTTAACAAAAATAAATAAATAAATAATGGCTTCAGGGGAAGCTGTGATGGCTCAGGGGGGAAAGTGCTCGCTTTGCAGCTTCAGAGACTGAAGATCGAATCCTGGCCCTGACCCATGTGGACCCACATGCTGAACTGGGGTGTGCCCCCAGTTCAGTTCTTGTCGGGACCTATGTGGGAGGCTCCCAGCCCAGTTCCTGCCCTGCGCAGCCCCATGCCCACTTGTGGAGTGAAACTATATGGAAAACTAATGCTGTCAGCTATGGAGACTGTTCTGGGCCCTCCCCCTTCTCTCTGTCTCTCTCTGTCTGTCTCTCTCTCTGTCAAAAAACAATAAAAATAAATCTTAAAAAAAAAAAGGCTTCATATGGACCCTTTCAGAGAAAACTACATGTGAGTTATCATAGAGAAGAAGTTTTTATTTGGGTTACTCCTATTCCTTAATCTTTCAAAAGGGTGAGAGGGCATGGAGAGTTTTAAGAGAACTGCTTTCAGAACCTGAACTTCTTCATAAGCTCTTTCCTAAAACTGACAGACCTGAGAAATTGTTCATGATCACTAATGATCAAGACTAAAGTCTTCTCTCACAACCATTCCTCTCCATTTACTTCACACTCATCCAAAACTCAACATGAGACAATGATGACTGAGTTACAAATCTTTTTGTAAGTCAGATGCTCCCATTCTTCCTCCCAACAGAAGCTGGAGACTTACAAGTTGTCAACTTAACACATAATAAAACTCAGTTTTGGGATGCTTGGATAGCTCAGCAGTTGAGTGCTTCACACAATCACAAGGTCTAGAGTTGGATTCCTGAACCCAGCCCGTGCAAACGCACATGCTGAACTGCAGCGCAACTGGTAACCACTGGGATGGCTTGGTGGTGAAGGTTCTTGCCTCCCATGAGGGAGGGCCCCAGTTTGGTTCCCACCCCATGTGGCTTCACATCTACCTGTGTGGAATGAAACCATGTTACAACTAATGATGTACAACTATAGAGACTGCTCTGGGCCTTCTCTCCTCTCTCTCTCTCCCTCATTCCGCACCCCCACCCCCCAACTTCTCTCAAAAAACAGTAAAATAAATCTTTAAAAAAACCTTCAATTTTTATGATAGGTCACACTGGTTCTTGGCATCTGATTCAGAAGGAATTAAAATAATTCCTATTGTAACAAAACTCTTTCTGTTCCCATTTACTTATTTATGTGAACAAGGTTTCTCAGCATGAAAACAAAAAAACAGAAGCAGAACTGATATTAAACCCTGCCTTGTTATAGCAATAAACAATATTCACTGATGGCTACATGACCTAATTAGAAAAATCTACACAAAATAAAATTTTTCTATGTCATAGAAGCATTGCCAATAAAATGTACTTTATATAAAATAATTTTGTATCAACATTTTAATATATTTATGTTGTCTGGGGCAACTGTGAACTAATAATTATAAGGAGAATTTTCTTATGGGTTAATACATATAGCCTCATGGCCACTGGCAACAAATTTAATTTACCTACATATTTTTACTGCAGAAACGTATGAGAAAATGATCCATAAAAAGACTTTCAACTACAAATATGCTTTACACTAGAATACAATTCTGTAGGAAAGTGGAACAGAAATACAAGATCAGAAAGGAAAAAATAAACACTATAAAAAAAAGACTTATAACTATTAAAAAAGAAATGCCCTATGTATTTTCAAAGTGGATGATTTTGTATATCAAATTGCTATGATATTTAGATTTCATTTGGATACATTTAAAAATGATATGACAGTTTAATTTTAAAATATCAATGTGCACAATTTGCTGAAAATCATACATAGCAAGAATCTAAATTTATGAAGAAAATTTATAGTTACTAATGTAGAAACATGCAAGAGATTTAATAGTTTTTCAAGTCTTCAAAGCCACTGTTCCCAAGATCGGTTCTGAGACACCCTGGGCCACTTCCATGAACTCTCAGAGGCACAGAAAGGGATATTTTAACTTTCTGAAGGAAATACAGCAACATTTATTGAATATTGTGTGGACAACTAACTCTAAATAGTTCACCATTTCAATAACAAATCACCCTATAATTCTTTTGATACCATATTTTTGCAAGGCTGGTTTTTCAATGGTTGCTATGACAACCACTGAAAGCAACTACCATAAGAAAACCAATGTGTAAAAGGAAACAAGGGTGTAAGTATCCAATTTGATTCCAAGATTTGAGAAGTTGCACAGTGTCTAACAAACAGGTGCACGTCCCATTAGTAAGTATAGTTATTTAATGATGAAATGTTAAGTATTGCTTTTGGTGGGTAAAAAATTAACAAGACAACTATGGTGCCATGATTTGAAAAGGTTGGGAACCTCTGCTTTAAGAGAGCATGGGATGGGTATACCAGGATAGCTTAACAGGTTGAGCGATTGCTTGCCTTGCGGCTCTAACCAGGGATCAAGTTCTGGCTCCAGCCCGTGCAAGTCTACATGCTGAACTGTGGTGCAACTAGTAACTTCCAGGATTGCAGTGAGGGTTCTTGCCTCCCACACAGGAGGCACCAGTTCAGTTCCCACCCCACGCAGCCCCTCATTCACCTGTATGGAATTAAACTATGTCACAACTAATGATGTGCAGCTATGGAAACTGATCTGGGCCCTCCCCACTTCTCTCTCTCTCTCTCTCTCTCTCTCTCTCTCTCACTTTCTCTCAAACAAAAATAAATAAATCTTTTTTTAAAAAAGAGTATTTTTACCTTCTCTCAAACAATAAAATAAATCTTTTAAAATAAGAGAGAGTATGGGCGCAAAAAATGTCTCATGACCACAAGTGTAGGAACTCCCCTTTAATTATACTGTACTTGGGATTGCCAGCAGGTGGTGCTACCAAGATTGAGTTGGCTAGAAAAGACCTATTATTCCAGAATCCCAAAGTCTGAAATACCGTACTCCCGAGGAAGAGTGTTCTTATATTTATATTTATTATATTTATTATAAAACAGAAAGGGATCTTTCGGGTCATTTTATTTAGTAGTTCCCAAACTTTTTAAAAAAGCAATAAAATCTCCTTTCAAACAAAATCTTCAATAAAAGCAGAAACATTTCTTAGATGGGCTAGAGAAGCTGATGCTCAGAAGAGGGCATCCTGTAGAGCTCTGCAGCTCTATGGGACACCTAGAGAAAACCACTCAGCTAAATCAGTCTCTACTTCACAGAGAAGGCTCATAAATGTCTGATGTCACATGGGCAGTTAAAGGCAGAACTGGTTTTAGAATCTTAAGTTTCTCAACAGATCTGGAAAGGTCGACGAAAACTTCCACTTCATCCTAACTGATCTTGAAACCAAAAGGATCAGGGCTCTGCTCTACTACCCACTCCTGTGACACCTTGGGCAAAACACTTCAAATTGGGAATTTTGGTTTCCCTATCTATAAAATGTATAGATATTTAGTATTTCTTTCACAGGGTTGTTGTGATGATTAAATGAGATAGGATGAGAAACTACTCAGTAAACTGTAAGAAGACATGGAATTATTTTATTCTGGTTGGATCTGGATTAATGGAACAAAGACTAGAGTAGCAGGAAGTAGTAGGGAAAGGATAAAGATTTGGGGGCAAATGGGTTTATAAGTACTGTGATCTTTAATTAAATAAACTTTTGATTTACTATCAAGCACTTCTGGCTAATAGTTTGGTCCCTTGTGGGAGGCCATGAGTTTTTTAGGTGACCTCCTAAGTGACATTCTTTATTAACCTCATCATTTTCCATTCCTGGCATCACTCACCTTGCAAAGCCAACCCCTCTGCTGTTCCCGCTGGTGTCTCTAAGGATTCGAGTGGAAATAACCTGGCCAAAGGGCTTCAGCATTCCTTCCAGTTCTTGCTCATCCATTGACACTGGGAGGTTTGATATGTATAAATTTGTGGGGTCCTGCTCCTGTTGCTATGAAAATAAAAGTGAGAAAATAAAGCTCACATTTTTTTTTTTAAAGATTTATTCTATTGTTTTTGACAGGAGAGACAGAGAGAAGGCGGAGGGCCCAGAACAGTCTCCACAGTTGTACATCATCAGTTTTTTGACATGGTTTCATTCCACACAGGTGGGCAGGGGCCGTACAAGGTGGGAACTGGACTGGGGGCCTCCCGTACAGAAGGCATGCCCCCTCCAGCCAGGGGCTGAACTGGGGGAGAGGGGATGAGAACTGAACTGGGGGCCTCATGCACAGGGCCTCACACCCTAGTTCAGCATGTGGGTCCGCACGGGCCAGGGCCAGGGCCAGGATTCGATCCTCGGTCCTCAGGGCTGCAAAGCGAGCACTTAACCCGCTAAGCCATCCCGGCTTCCCAAAGCTCACATCTTATTCCTCTCCTACCTTAAACTTTCATAAACAAAATGACATCTCAGAAAAGAGACTGTAGGAAGGGTCCCACATAAACAAAGAGAATCTGAACAACTATTTGCAACACATAGTCCCACTACTATGGGTTGTATACTGAGTATAGACAAACAAACAAAATAAAGGCAGACTTAATATTACTAGTACTGTACAAGCCCATAATACAAGTCATTGATAAAGTTTTGGCTGTCTCTTTAAGAACTAGGCAGAGCAGCACTCCCTCCTCCCCTCAACAGCCTGTCCCAGAGGCTGGATTCTCTTGGACTGCCTTGTTCCCTGGCTGGATTGTTTTGAGTAATCTTCCCTCCCCCCTCTTCCGGCCACAGCAGACTCCTCTGAGTAGGAATGCCTGTTCACTCCCTGGTGGAGGAAAAGCAGGAAGAGGGAAGATGGGGAAAGGGAAGGCAATGTGCTGGGGGCTGCACTGAGGGACACATGTATAACTCAGTGGGTCACCACGGAGCCCTGAAAGTTCTAGTATCATAGGAACTCTGAAGACTCCTAAACTACACTGTCAGAGGGCTTTTCTTCAGAAAGAAGAGGTAGGCAGAATGCACATAATGGTTATAACTTCCCACTGCTGTATTTTTAAGTAATTTAAGCAGTCACTCCGCCCTAGACTGCACCAGCAACCTTAATCACTCTCTACCTTTCCCTTTAGAGCTTCCATTTTCTTCAACCATTATAGAAAAAGGTGGCTGACAGACCTATCTCATTAGCTCTACACAGAGTATTTACACTGACTTCAGAAAAGCAAGGGGATAATCCCACTTAAGAGAAGGAGGGAGAGAAAAACCTCTAGTTTCCTAGTTGTCTAGATCAAAATAAAAGCTCAAGACAGAGCTGAGGAGAGACAGTCTCCTTCCTTGCTGTGGCTTCCCTCTTCCCACCCTCATCTCTCTCACACACAACCACCTCCACCCACAAGGGAACAGTGCAGGGAGGTGGAGAGTATTGTTCGGAACTTCTGAGATGCACAACTGGCTTCTTCAGAGAATGTTGCAAAACTGTCTGGGATGGAAGTGAGGGACCAGGGTGGGGATGGGGAAATAGAAGGAGGAAGGAAAGAAGCCTGTTGACCCTCTTGCCTTATTCTAATACTCAGTGAGAGGAAAAGAGCTGACAGAGCTACTTGCCACAGATTTTGAATACCATCTTACTCTAGCAGCAAAGAGGTGCTCAATAGGATCCTGGCTCACACTCTTTGACCAGGTACAGTTAAAAAGCACTGCAGATAGCCCTTGCCCATCAACTTCATGGTTCTAAAACCCTCTGGAAACCTTGAACTGGACCTTTGGTGATAACCACAACCCCTTGGAAGAATAGACATGGAGTAGTGCCCTTACCTTTGCCATCTGTGCCTGTACACCACTGGCTTTCAGTGCTGTTACAGCTTTCTGTGCAGCTGAGGGACTGTCAAAGTCCACAAAGCCATAGCCTGGAAAAGGGAAACAGCATCACTGGGAAGTGGGGGTGGGGGGTGAGGGAGGTAGGAGGCCCAGGCTTTTCAGGAGACAGAGGAAGAGTTATTAATATATCCATGTAATGAGATCCTTGTGGTGTCTTTGCCTTTCTCCCTCTCCCTTAAGAAATCTGAGGTTTTAGGAATTAGGCTCTTCTCATAATCCACAGTCTCTAACCAATTCTAAAAGAATCCTTTCCTCTTTTCTATTCACACCCCAGAAATGCTAGGCATGTAGGAAATACAGCCTTTCTACTGCAAATAACCAGCCATCTGTGGAAGAAGCCCTTCTGTATCCCAACCTACATACCTTTCTCCTCCTTCCACTCTTCTATTCCCACCTAGAATTGCTCAAAACCCCAACAGAATATTCATCCTCACAAAACAATAACTACCAAGTTATCCTCACAACCACCATCAAAAGAATTCACAATGCTTTGCTAAAGAGAGATAATCTCACCAACCCTTAGCCACCATCCAATCCAGGGAAACATATGGTCAAAAGTTCAGTCCAAGGGACTCAAAGACTCTCTGCAGGCTTCTAGCCTTGGGTCCCCAAAACAGCATTTTTAGCTCTAGCTTTCTGGTTACCAAAGAACCTAAATATCTGCTAGTCTTTTAAACCTGAAAACCTTAGAGACTCCACTCTGGCCTTTCAGTAGTAAAGGGCAGAGACACGGAATGGCCTTTCTTACAGCTGCTCTCCACCACCAAGGACAGGTGTTTTCTCACCTTTGCACTTGTTTGTGGTCTTGTCCAGTATGGCCTTGGTGGAGACAATCTTGCCATATCTAAGGGAGAAGAAAACACAAAATGATAATCTTCGGGCAGGGATCTCGAAAAGGACAGGGACTGATACACCTGGAGGAATCCATGCCCTCCCTTTCTCTCCTCCCACTAGGACAACTGATCCTACTCAAACCTTAATAACAACAAAGAAGCATTGAATATAAATGTCATACTTATCATAAAAACCTATTCCCCAAAGATACCTACAAGAAATAAGGTAAATGTAGTAGTCCTTACAATACAAACATAGGAGTATTTCTTCACTAACTACAACATAGATACTGGCTGGAAACAGATGACTGTCTTTTTGTGAGAGAAGCCTGACAAGTGTGTAAGGGCAGACTCAGGCTGGAATACCTCGAGGACTAAAAATAATCCCTGATATTACTTATCTTATTTTGAACAAATAATTTCTTCTTTGAAAAACCTATAGATTTTTGTCTTCTCTGACACCTCATTTCCTACTACCCCGCTGACTGAAGGTTAACCTGATTCCAAACTGCTTTTGTTCAAATCCTAGTTCTGCCATTTTGTAGCTATGTGTGACCTTGGACAAGAAATTTAACCTTTCTGTGCCTCAGTCTCATCATCTATAAAACAGAGATACAATTTTTGGGAATATGAAATAAATTCATGGATATAAAGCATTAATGTTGGGGAAGCCGGGATGGCTCAGTGGGTTAAGCACTTGCTTTGTAGCTCTGGGGACCGTACCTGGCCTGTGTGGAACCATATGCTGAACTGGGGCATGTTTCCCATGAGGAAGGCCCCCAGTTCGGTTCTCGCTGAGGCAAGCTTCCCATGTAGGAGGCCCCTGCCTGGTTCTGCCCACAACTCGTGGAGGCGTGCCTTTCGTGCGGGGGGCTAGCGGGGGAGCGAGGCCGGTTCTGGCCCTGTGCGGTCCCTGCCCACCTGTGTAGAATGAAACCATGCAGAAAACTGATGATGTACAACTATGGAGACTGCTCTGGGCCCTCCCCCTTCTCTCTGTCTCTCTGTATTTCTGTCTCTCTCTGTCTCTGTCAAAAATAATAAAATAAAATAAATCTTTTTTTTTTATTAATATTTATTTATTTATTTTTATTGTTTTTTGACAGAGAGAGAGAGAGAGGGGTACAGAGACAGAGAGAGAACTGAACTGGGGGAGCTCCCAGTCCAGCATATGGTTCCGCATGGGCCGGGGTCAGGACTCCATCCCTGGTCCCCGGCGCTGCAAAGTGAGCGCTCAACCCACTGAGCCATCCCGGCTTCCCCTTAGAAAGGCAGGATATATATTGGTTTTGTTAGTTTGTTTGTTTGTTTTTTGTTTTGTTTTGTTTTTTGACAGAGAGAGAGAGAGAGAGAGAGAGAATACAGAGACAGAGAGAGAACTGAACTGGGGGAGCTCCCAGTTCAGCACATGGGTCCACACGGGCCGGGGCCGGGATTCGATCCTTGGTCCCTGGTGCTGCAAAGTGAGCGCTTAACCCACTGAGCCATCCCGGCTTCCCTAATAAATCTTTTTTTAAAAAGCTCTAATGTCTACTATAAGGTAAACACTTGAAAATTCTTAACTACTATTGTTATTATATTCAAGGGACCTCAACTTTAACTTACTGCAAATTGCTCTCTGTTCTGCTTTACTGTATTCTAAGACTTCTATTTCTCATTGTCAAGATTTGAGTGTGTTAGGAGAGTGGGCACAAGAATAGCAGTGTTAAGAATATTATCTAAAATTTGATGATAAGGCAAAATGAGAATTGTATATCCTTCCAATGTCATTCTGGAAAATTACCTAAAGGGCCCATTTCAAGGTACATTTCATTACCTAGAAGGATGTTTCTCTGACTTACTATTTACTATCACTTAGGGCCCAGACTTTATGAATATACATATTAACTTGTAGATTTTTTACCCAGTGTAAATCGTGTAATTTCTGTAACATGGAAAAGATAACTGTTTTATTGTCCTATAGGATATGAACTAGTTTTGTATGTAACCTAGCAATCTTACTGCAACATTCTTTTCTCAGTACCTATAAATTACCTTCAAATGCTCTTTGAACTCATTTTACCACCCTTCTGGTTCCCTCATTAGTGAATAAAAGAAATCTTTGGCATGTGCTCACCTATATTTGTATGAAAGTCATGTTTTTCAACTTTTTGAAAACTATACTTTGGCAGCAGAGTTATGTGGAGTCCTCCAAACTGAGCAGTGGAGTATCACAGGTCAAGAATTTTATATTAGAAGTGTTTCACTAGAAAGAAGTCACTAGATTCCATTGCAGGAGGGTGGAAATATTAAAGAGACAGAACAAAATCTCTCACAATGTCAGAAGTATGAAATTTAGCTGAAAACAGTTGGCAGGGAATGGATTTGAGACCAATACCCCAAACAAGAATGTTTTTTCTACCTTTCTTCTCATCCCTGAAGAACACAGGATGATTGATGTATTTGTTTCATGCCTTGGCAGACTCTCACTGATTTTTTAAGTGGGGCTTCTGTGACCCAATCAACGGCTTAGAGAGAATAAACTAAACAATGCCCTAGAGCAGGGGTGGCCAACTCACGGATGGGCAGCATGCAGTCCAGATTCTGGCTTTGAAAGTAGCCTAACACAAATTCATAAACTTCCTTAAAACATTATGAGATCTTTTTGCAAATTTTTTTTTTTTTTTTTTTAGTTCATCAGCTATTGGTGGTGTTAGAGTATTTCATGCGTGATCCAAGACAATTCTTCCAATGTGGCCCAGGGAAGCCAAAAGCTTGGACAGCCTGCCCTAGAGGCTAGGAAAAGAACACATTAAAATGGAATGGGGATGTTTGAATGTGGTGATCCTGGCCCTTCATGGCTACATACTTGGATTCTTTCCCAAATTTAGGCAAAAGAAGGGATTCATGAGACTGTAGGCCAGAGGACACACATGCTGCTATCCCTACCAAGGCCCCAGGATGGAGCCTGCTGTGGTCTGAGCAGCCTGAGACTTTGAGCTCAGAATTTCCACAGCAGCTGGCAACAGCTGGGTTGCTGCTGCTTCCTCCTCGGAAGAAGGAACCCCTGCAAGAAACTAGGAGTTTCAGTCCCAGACTCTATGCCACTCCTTCCTTAGGAGCCAGCAACTTTTACTTCCCCACAACCCAGAGACAACTGAGACAAAGGCAGGAAGTCCTTCTATGCATAGGAAACACCCTCCCTAGAAAGGTTTAACTCCCAGCTCAAGGCATCATGAGGATTCTTACCCACCTGTTCTTCTCAGCCTCCCTTTTGTCATAATTTATCTAGCACTTTATTCTTTCCCTGCCTCATTCCTACTTCTCCATAGTCCCCTACTGGACTCCTTTCTTCCATCCTACATGCTGACCCTGACTATTCTCATCCCTTCAGACATAGCAGAAGGTAAGGCAACTGTTGGAAAGGGCAAAATGAAAGTCTAAAAATAAAAAGTACAGTGAAGTAGAATTGATTTTTTTCTCTGTCATGTGGAGAGGATTTTTGTAGCACATACTTGGGAGAAGAAACACGGGGTGTAGAAGTCAAAGAACTAGACTGATATGATACTCTTTTCCCTCATAAACCAACATTTCTACCAATTCCCATTTCCCCAAAACATTACTAGTCCTAGACTAAGTTCCACTTAAATATCTTTCTAGCAAGGTAAGCTGACGTAAAGGAACCAGTTTTATATATGAGGGCTGTCCAGAAAGTATCCAGCCATGTAACTGTTCTCGTTATACTGATAATGGTTGAATTTTTTCCACACAGCCCTCGTATACACCTTGCTCTTATAGATTTGAGTTTGTGTCACCTGGTACTAGCAAAAATCCGTATTATGTGCATGGACCAAACTACCACCTCAGAAGAGTAAGGGATTTATAGAGTACATCTGATGCCTCATACAACTACATTCTGGGAGCAAAATGTTCTGTCTCTCCAGGATTTGGAACACTGGAACTTATATATACTGTTGTGGGAGTTAAAATTAGTTTAACCACTTTAGAAAATTGTTTAATAGTAGCTACAAAAGCTGAATAAATGTATGTCTTATGAGTCAGCAATTTTACTCCTAGGTATATGCCCCACATAAATGTGTACACACACGCATCAAAAGACATGTACAAATTCATAGCATCACTATTCATAGTCAAGTAGATGCCTTTGGGGTTGGGGGGACATAGTAACTGATAGGTGGTAATGTTCTAAAGAGCTGGTGTGGATGAAAAAGGGGCCACATACTAACCCTGACAAGCTAAGGGCAGGCCTGCATGGAAGGTCTTACAAATTCAGAGACCAAATTAACCACACAGGATGGTCTAAACATAAAAATTCCTAACTAAAAGTGGGTCATGGTGGTTGGTTACATCCTTGGCCTGTAGCTTCCTTGACAAAGGACAATCTTTACCTTAAGTGAGTCTGTCTACTGTCTTTTTGCATGTAAGATAACATGCCCTTCAAATGTCAGAGTAATCTCTTCTTCCGGACCCCTCAGGGCACAAACCACTGCACCAGAGCACAGACCACAGGAACCCTCATTGTTATCTTGTTCCCCACCTGCCACCTCTGTGCTGTGTTAATTATTAACTATCCGGGGAAGCAGGGATGGCTCTGTGGGTTGAGCGCTCACTTGCCTTGCAACCTTGGGGTCCAAGGATGGGGTCCAAGGATGGAGTCCTGGCCCTGGCCTGTGTGGACCCATATGCTGAACTGGGATGTTCTTCCCAGGTGGGAAGGCCCCAGTTTGGTTCTCACCACCACCCTGTTCCGGCCTCTGGCTCATGGGTGCTTGCCTCCCATGTGGGAGGCCCCGAGCCCGGTTCCCTCCCTGCATGGCCCCAGCCCACCAGTGTGGAACAAAACCATGCTGAAAACTGATGACGTACAACTATGAAAACTGCTCTGGGCCCTCCCACTTCTGTTTCTGTCAAACACAATAAAATAAATCTCTTTTTAAAAAGCAATAAAAATAAATCTTAAAAAAAAAAGTATGTCTTGTTTTCCTTTTTATCCAATCCCCACTTTGCTTTTTCCCATCCCCTTAACCTACTACCAATGAATTTCATATGACCTTCCTTACGTCTCCCCCTTTGATTCTAATGTATAAAATAAGCTGCAAAACGGCCACTCTCCAGATCATTTTCTCAATCTGCTAAGACTTTGCTTCTCAGCAATTGTCGTCAATTTGGCTCAAATAAGCTCATTAAAGTTCTCTATATAGGTATAGATGTTTCTTATGTCGACAATGGTAATGTTCTGTTTCTTAATCTGAAAACAATGGTGTGTTCACCTTGTGAAAATTCACTTGTATATACACTTATGGTTTGTGAACTTTTCTGTACACTTGTTATACTTCAAAACAAAGTTTAAAAAAGATCGTAAATTTATGCAGCCTAAACTAAGATTCCTATCACTACTTTCTACCATTCACTTACCCACATTCAATTTCCCTTCTCCCCATTAATGTCTCCATCCCATCCCCAGGTTTCCTCCTCTAATCATTTTCCAAACTATATTATTTGAAACATATTTTTCTGCCAAATGGAATTGAACTAACATTTCTGCACTCTTGCAATGTTTCCAGCATTCCTAACTGGGCTAATTCCAAAGTAGCTATCTTCATCTCATGACTCAAATCTACTCTGAGGAACCTCAAAAATCTTGGGGAAGCCAGGATGGCTCAGCAGGTTAAGTGCTCACTTTGCAGCTTTGGGGTCTGAGGATCAAGTCCCGGCCCTGGCTCATGCAGACCCATATGATGAACTGGGGGGGGGTGCCAGGCAAGCTTCCCATGTATGGGAGGACCCCAGTTTGGCCCCCAGCTCACGGGGGTATGCTTCCATGTGGAGGCCCCTAGACCACTTCCCATCCTGCGCAGTCTCCCCACCCCCTGCCCACCTGTGTGGAATGAAACCTTGTCAAAAACTGATGGTGTACAACTATGGAGACTGCTCTGGGCCCTACCCCTTCTCTTTGTCTCTCTCATCCTCTGTCTCTGTCAAAAACAAAAAATTAATCTTTAAAAAACATCTTTAGGGAGTAGATGCAGAGTAACTGCCTCTTTCTCCACCTTCTTTACCCACTAATTTGAGGTTTCACTGGTTTACTGGAACTATCTAGTAGCAGAAACTCTCTAAAGTAAATGAGAGCTGTCAGGAAAATAACCATTCTCATTATACCAACAATGGCTGGATTTTTTTCCAGATAGCCCTCATATATTTAATTGGCTAGTCCCACTTTCTTCTATCCCCATTGCTGACTCTCACTGCCTTCTAATCAATATCTTTGGAGATACTGAACATTTCTATTCAAGGTGTAAGAATAGGAATCTTTCTACTTAGACCATTGATTCTAGACACCTGATAGACACAAAGTCATAAACTGGTAGGTTTCAAAGGCCAGCCCTTGGGAAAGCCAGGATGGTTCAGTAGGTTAAGTGCTCACTTTGCAGCCTGGGGGACCAAGGATCGAATCCTGGCCCCGGCCCGTGCAGACCCATATGCTGAACTGGGGGGTGCCCCCAGTTCGGTTCTTACCAGGGTGAGACCCCGGCCCAGTTCCTGCCCTGTGCAGCCCCAGCCCACCTGTGGAATGAAACTATGTGGAAAAACCAATGATGTACAACTATGGAGACTGTTTGGGGCCCTCCCCCTTCTCTCTCTCTCTCTCTCTCTCTCTCTCTGTCAAAAACAATAAAAATATATCTTAAAAAAAAAGGCCAGTCCTATTCTCGCTTTCCTCAGAGAAGCACATAAGTGTTCACATATTAGTAGCAGGTAGAACTTCTTTAAGAGGGGCTATTAAGAAACCTTATGAGGGGAAACAGGGATGGCTCAGTGGGTTAAGCACTCACTTTGCAGCGGCGGGGACTGAGTATTGAATCCCAGCCCTGGCCTGTGCAGACCCATATGCTGAACTGGGGAGTGCCCCCAGTTCAGTTCTCCCTCTGTCTCTGTATCTCTCTCTCTCTCTCTGTCAAAAAAAAAAAAAAGAAAGAAAGAAACCTTATGACTATGGGGTAGGAGCAAAATAATATTGCATTTCAGGATAAGACAATCTGGCAAAAAGCCAGTATCATCAAATCTATACTTGTCCCTTGGAAGCCTACCCACACATACCCCAACTTACGACTGACACAACTTGACAAGGTCCTGGTCAGTAGTGCCTGGTTGTAATCCCCGAATGTAGAGGTTGGTTTTGCTCAGCTGGTCACTTCCATTGCTCCCACTGTTACTGTTCAAGGTACTGTTACTTGGACTAGGTGGTGCCATCTGCTGAGACAATGACACATATGGCTGTAGGGAGACATAGGAACAGAAGGTCAGAAGGATTATACATTTAGATGCTGGAGAGTAAGGAAGATTCTGGACCCTTGGAAAGAATGATTCCAAACTTTAACAGCAATGAACTAAATAGGAGAGTTAAAAAAAAAAACACAACACAGCTTAGGGGAAGCCGGGATGGCTCAGTGGGTTAAGAGCTCACTTTGAAGGCCCGGGGACCGAGGATCGAATCCCGGCACCAGCCCGTGCGGACCCATATGCTGAAATGGGGAGTGCCCCCAGTTCAGTTCTCACCAGGGTGAGACCCTGGCCCAGTTCCTGCCCTGTGCAGCCCCGCACCCACCTGTGGAATGAAACTATGTGGAAAAACCAATGACGTGCAACTATGGAGACTGTTCTGGTCCCTCCCCATCTGTCTCTGTATCTCTCTCTCTCTCTCTCTCTCTCTCTCTCTCTGTCAAAAACAATATAAATAAATCTTTAAAAACAAAAACACAGCTTGGATGCAGGCATAGGTCAGTGGTTGAGCGCTGACCTTGTAATCTCAAGGTCCAGGTTTTGATTCCCTGCCCAGGCCCATGCAAACCAATATGCTGAAATATGGCGCAAAGGTAACTGCCAGGATGGCCCAGCAGTGAAAGTTCTTGCCTCCCATGCAGGAGCCACCCCCCTCACCCCGATTTGATTCCTGCCCCACGCAGTCCCACATCCACCTGTGTGGCATGAAACCATGTCACAACTAACAATGTGCAACTACGGAGACTGCTCTGGGCCCTCCCTTCTCTCTCTCTCTCTCTCACCTTTTCTCAAAACAATAAAATAAATCTTTAAACACACACACAACTAAAGAAATTCCTCTCTGCCATAGAATAAGTAAATACATAACTGTTCCATCCATCTTTGAAGAATAACGAGAGGGAGAAGCTGGGATGGCTCAGTGGGTTAAGCACTCACTTTGCAGCCCCGGAGACCTAGGATTGAATCCCGGCTCCGGCCCAGGCGGACCCATATGCTGAACTGGGGTGTGCCCCCAGTTCAGTTCTCACCGGGGCCTATGTGGAAGGCTCCTGACCCAGTTCTTGCCATGCGTAGCCCCGCGCCCACATGTGGAGTGAAACTATATGGAAAACTAATGCTGTCAACTACGGAGATAGCTCTGGACCCACCCCTTCTCTCTGTTTCTCTCTGTCTCTCTGTCTCTCTCTAATAAATTTTATTATTTCCTCTTCATCGTTTTTTTAAAAGATTTATTTTTATTGTTTTTGACAGAGAGAGAGAGATACAGAGACAGAGAGAAGGGGGAGGACCCCGAACAGTCTCCATAGTTGTACATCATTGGTTTTTCCACATAGTTTCATTTCACAGGTGGGCGCGAGGCTGCATAGGGCAGGAACTGGGCCAGGGTCTCGCCCTGGTGAGAATTGAACTGGGGGCACTCCCTAGTTCAGCATATGGGTCCGCACGGGCCGGGGCTGGGATTCGATCCTCGGTCCCCAGAGCTACAAAGTGAGCACTTAACCCACTGAGCCATCCCGGCTTCCCCTTCATCGTTTTTTAATGGAACCTAGATTTTTACCAGTTTTGTCTCATTATACAGTTTACTTAAGAGGCATACATTGTGGGGATGCTGGGATAGCTCAACAAGTTGAGCACTTGCCTTGCAACAGCAAGATCTGGTGATTGATTCCCGGCCCCGGCCTATATGCTGAACTGCAGTGCAACTGGTAACCACCAGGATGTTGGTGAAGGTTCTCACCTCTCATGAGGGAGGCCCCCAGTTCGGTTCCCACCCCATGCAGTACCACATCTACCTGTGTGGAATGAAACTATATCACAACTAATGATGTGAAACTATGGAATCTGCTCTGGGCCCTACCCCTTCTCAATCTCTCAATCTTTCTCTCTCTCTCTCTCTCTCTCACTCTCTCTCTCTCTATTTCTCTCACCTTCTCTCAAACAATAAAATAAATCTTAAAAAAAAAGAGGCATACGTTGTATTCTCCAACATCTGTATGATAAAAACATTCAGATATAACAAAGTATCTTTCTTTAAAACTATAACAAGCTTATTTGGCTTCTCATTATTCTTTTAAAGATTTATTTATTTATTATTTCTTTATTTTTTATTGTTTTTGACAGAGAGAGAGACTGAGAGACAGATAGAATGGGGAGGGCCCAGAGCGGTCTCCACAGTTGTACGTCATCAGTTTTCGACAGTTTCGTTCCACACAGGTGTGCAGGGAGATGCGCAGGGCGGGAACCAGGCCGGGGGCCTCCCACATGGGAGGCATGCCCCCACAACCTGGGAGCCTAACTGGTGGCCTCACACATGAAAAGCTTGCCCCGGTGAGAACTGAACTTGGGCACACCCCAATTCACCATATGGGTCCACACAGGCCTGGGCCGGGATTCAATCCTCAGATCCTGAGGCTGCAAGGCGAGTGCTTAACCCGCTGAGCCATCCCTTGGAATTACTTCAAAATGCTAGTTTCATCACCAGGTATTTTTCATCTCTCTCTCTTTTTGATGATGGTGGTGGTAAGGGATTTGGTTAGTAACAAAAAAGAACCATGAATAAGGGAAAAATCTTCCCTCCAAAAAATGTTAATGTGAAATGTGCCTCTTATATTTCATGTCTCTGACCTTTACCAAATTTCAAAACAAAAATCTTACTTGGGTTAAAATATGTTGAAGCAGGTATTTCCCCATCTTTATCCATACAGGAATATCTTGGAAATATTGCGGGTTCAGTTCTAGACTACCACGATAAAGATAGTATCTCATAAAACAAGTAACACATATGTTCTGGTTTCCCAGTGCATATAAGACTTATGTTCACATTATACTGTAGTCTATTAAATGTGCAATAATAGCATTAGGTTTAAAAAATGTCCTGTATATATCTTAATTAAAAAAAAAGGGGGAAGCTGGGATGGCTCAGTGGGTTAAGCGCTCACTTTGCAGTGCCAGTCCCATCCCCGGCCCGTGCGGAACCATATGCTGAACTGGGAGCTCCCCCAGTTCAGTTCTCTCTCTGTCTCTGTATCTCTCTGTATCTCTCTGTATCTCTCTCTCTCTCGTCAAAAATAAATAAAATAAAATAAATAATAATAATAATTTTTAAAAAACTTAAAAAAAATATACTTTATTGCTAAAAATGCTAATCATCATATTTGAGTCTTCAATGAGTTGAAATCTTTATGCTGTGGAAGGGTGTTGCCTCAGTGTTTTTTTTGTTTGTTTGTTTTGCCTTTAAGATTTATTTTTATTGTTTTTTGACAGAGAAAGACAGACAGACAGAGAGAGACAGGGAGAATGGGGAGGGCCCAGAGCAGTCTCCACAGTTGGCAGCATTAGTTTTCCATAGTTTCACTCCACAGGTGGGCGCGGGGCTGCACAGGGCAGGAACTGGGCTGGGAGCCTCTTGCAAAGGCCCCGGCAAGAACTGAACTGGGGCCACATCCCAGTTCAGCATATGGGTCTGCATGGGTGGGGCCTGGGACTCGATCCTCGGGCTCCAGGGCTGCAAAGCAAGCGCTCAATCCACCAAGCCATCCCAGCTTCCCCTGTTGCCTTAATGTTAGTGACTTAATGTTGCTGACTGGTTGCTGAAGGTTGGGGTGGCCTGTGGCAATTTCTTAAAATAAGACAATATGAAGTTTGCCACATCAACTGACTCCTCCTTTCATGAACAATTTCTCTGTAGTATGCAATGCTGTTTGATAACATTTTACTCACACTAAAACTTCTTTCAAAATAAAGTTAATCTGCCTGGGCTTGAAATCATGAGATCCAGGATTCAATTCCAGACCCCAACCCATGCAAACCCCATATGCTAAACTGTGGCTCAACTGGTAACCACTGAGATGGCTCAGCAGCAAATGTTCTTGCTTCCCATACAGGAGGCCCCCAGTAGGTTCCCTCCTCGTGCAGTCCCACACCCACCTGTGTGGAATGAAACCATATCACAACTAATGATGTACAACTATGGAGATTGTTCTGGGCCACAACCCTCCTTTCACAAAAATAAATAAATAAATAAAATAATTTTAAACAAGTAAAAAAATAAAGATTTTAATTTTTTTATTGTTAAATTTATTGGGGTGACATTGATTGATAACAATTATATTGTTTCCAGGTGCACAACTCTATATTACATCATCTACACATCGCATTATGCACTCACCACCCAGAATCAGCTCTCTTTCCATCACCATATATTTGACACTCCCTCCCTTCTACCCACCCCCCAGCTCTCCCCACCCACCTCCCCACTTACCCTCAGGGAACCACTAAGCTATTGACTGTGTCCATGAGTTTTTGTTTCTTTGTTACTTTCAGTTTTATATTCCACCTTTTAGTGAGGTCATATGTTTCTCGATTCTTTCAGTCTGACATTTCGCTTAATAAGATGTTTTCAAGGTCTGTCCATGTTGTCACAAATTGCTGTATTTTATCTTTTCTTATTGCTGAGTAGTATTCCATTGTATAAATGTACCACAACTTCTTTATCCAGTCATCTATCAGAAGACACTTTGGTTGATTCCATGACTTGGCCACCGTGAACAATGCTGTGATGAACATTGGGGTACATATACCATATTTTTTGCTCCATAAGACTCACGTGACCTGCCTGGACCTGCTCTCCTTCCATGCAGTCCCTGCTTTCTGATCTGGTTGCAGGCTTCCCCACCGCATCATTAAGGTCCCCAATGTGCACTCTTCTTTGCAGTATTTGCTCCATAAGACGCACACACTTTTCCCTCCACTTTTTTTGGGGGGAAAAGTGCGTCTTATGGAGCGAAAAATACGGTATATTTGTGGATTGAGGATTTCAGATTTTGGGGTAGATACCCAGGAGAAGGATTGCTGGGTTATATGGCAATTCCATTCCTAGTTTTTTGAGGAATCTCCACACTGCCCTCCATAGTGGTTGTACCAATTTACATTCCCACCAGCAGTGTATAAGGGTTCCTTTTTGTCCACAGCCTCTCCAGCACTTGTTACTCCTTGTCTTGTTGATTATGGCCATTCTAACAGGTGTGAGGTGGTATCTCATTATGGTTTTAATTTGCATCTGCCTAATTGCTAGTGATACTGAGCACTTTTTCATGTATCTGTTGGCTGTTTGTATGTCTTCAGGGAAGTGTCTGTTTAGGTCTTCTGCCCATTTTTTAATTGGATCATTTGTTTTTTTGTTGTTGAGATGTATGAGTTCTATGGGTTCTTTATATATTTTAGATATTAGCCCCTGATCAGAGGCATTATTTGCAAATATTTTCTTCCATTCAGTTGGTTTCCTTTTTCCTTTGTTGACTGTGTCCTTTGCTGTGTAGAAGCTTTTTAGTTTGATACAGTCCCATTCATTTATTTTTGCTTTTACTTCCCTTGTCTTTGGGGTCAAGTTCATAAAGTGCTCTCTGAGCCCAAGGTCTATAAGTTTAGTACCAATGCCTTCTTCTATGAACTTTATTGTTTCAAATCTTATGTGGAGGTCCTTAATTCACTTTGAGTTAATTTTGGTATATGGTGACAGTTCACAGTCCAGATTCATTCTTTTGCATATGGTTTTCCAATTTTCCCAGCACCACTGACTGAAGAGGGTTTCTTTTCCCCATTGTGTATTTTTTGCTCCTTTGTCAAAGATTATCTGTCCACATATTTGTGGGTTTATGTCTGGGTTTTTTATTCTGTTCCATTGGTCTGTATGTCTATTTCTCTGCCAGTACCAAGCTGTTTTGATTATTGACGCTTTGTAGTATAGACTGAAGTCAGGGAGCATGATGCCTCCAGCCTTACTTTTTTTTTTTTTTTGGAGGATTGCTTTGGCAATTTGGGGCCTTTTGTGGTTCCATATGAATCTAATAATTTTTTTTATCTATTTCTTGAAAGAATGTCTGTGGGATTTTGATGGGAATTGCATTAAATCTGTATATTGCTTTGGGTAACATGGCCATTTTAACTATGTTGATTCTTCCAATCCATGAACATGGAATATCCTTCCATTTCTTTGTATCTTCTTCAATTTCTTTTAATAGTGTCTTATAGTTTTCTGTGTATAAGTCCTTCACATTCTTTGTTAAGTTTATTCCTAAGTATTTTATTTTTGTTTTGATCACAAATGGTATCATTTTTCTCATTTCTTTTTTTGAAGTTTTGTTGTTTGTATATAGAAGTGCTGTGGATTTTTGTACATTGATTTTGTATCCTGCAACTTTACTGTATTCATTTATTATTTCTAACAGTTTTCTGGTGGAGTCTTTAGGGTTTTCTATATAAAGGATCATGTCGTCTGCAAAAAGTGACAGTTTAACTTCTTTGTTTCCAATTTGGATGCCTTTTATTTCTTTTTCCTGCCTAATGGCTCTGGCTAGAACTTCCAGCACTATGTTGAATAGCAGTGGTGACAGGGGACATCCCTGTCTCATTCTTGATTTTAGAAGAAAAGGTTTCAGTTTTCCCCCGTTCAGTATGACATTCACTGAGGGTTTGTTACATATGACCTTTATTATGTTGAGGTACTTTCCTTCTATATCCATTTTATTAAGTGTTTTGATCATAAATGGATGTTGTATCTTGTTGAATGCTTTCTCTGCATCAATTGATACAATCATATGGTTTTTATCTTTAATTTTGTTTATGTGGTGCATCACATTGATCGATTTGCATATGTTAAGCCATCCTTGTGCCTCTGGGATGAATCCCACTTGATCGTGATGTATAATCTTTTTAATGTACTGTTGTAGTCTATTTGCTAGTATTTTGTTTAGGACTTTTGCATCGGTGCTCATCAGAAATACTGGTCTATCGTCTTCTTTTTTGTGACATCCTTGCCAGGCTTTGGTATTAGGATAATGTTGGCCTCACAGAATGAGTTGGGAAATATTGCCTCTTTTTCAATTTTCTGGAAAAGTTTGAGGAGGATAGGTGGTAGTTCCTCTTTGAATGCCTGGTAAACTCATTAGTGAGACCATCTGGTCCTGGACTCTTGCTTTTGGGAAGGTTTTGGATGATTGTTTCAATTTCCTTACTGTTGATTGGTTTGCTTAGATTATCCAGTTCTTCTTGATTCAGTCTAGGTAGACTATATGTTTCTAAAAACTTATCCATTTCTTCTAGGTTGCAAAATTTGGTGGCATATAGTCCTTCATAGTATATTTGTATAATTCTTTGTATTTCTGTGGTATCAGTTGTAATTTCCCCTCTTTCATTTCTAATTCAGATTATTTGTGTGTTTTCTCTTTTTCCCTTGGTGCGCCTAGCCAGGGGGTTGTCAATTTTATTAATTTTTCCAAAGAACCAGCTCTCTGTTGTATTAATTTTTCTATTTTTTTTTATTCTCTATTTCATTTAGTTCTGCTCTAATTTTTATTATTTCCTTTCTTCTGCTGGCTTTGGATGTTCTTTTGTTCTTCTTTTTCTAGTTCTTGAAGATGTGATATTAGGTTGTTTACTTGTGATTTTTCTTGTTTCTTGAGAAAGACCTGTAGTGATATAAATTTCCCTCTTATTACTGCTTTTGCTACATCCCAATAATTCTGGTATGTTGCGTTTTCATTGTCATTTGGTTCTATGTATTTTTTAATCTCTTTTTTTATTTCTTCTTTGACCCAGTCATTTTTTTAATAACATGTTGTTTAATCTCCGTGTATATGTGCTTTTTCCTGCTTTCTTTCTTTTGGTAGTTGATCTCCAATTTCAAAGCTTTGTGATCAGAGAATACACTTGATATGATTTCAAACTTCTTAAATTTGCTGAGGCTAGCTTTGTGTCCCAGCATGTGCTTTATCCTTGAAAATGTTCCATGTACACCAGAAAAGAATGTATAGTCCTGTTTTAGGATGAAGTGTCCTCTAAATGTCAATTGTGTCCAGTTGCTATAATGTATCATTTAAAGCTGATATTTATTTATTTATTTTCTGTTTGGATTATCTGTTCATGGCTGTCAATGGGGTGTTTAAGTCTCCTACTATAATTGTGTTTTTGTCAGTTTCTCCTTTTAGATTTGTTTGTAGTTGCTCTGTAAATTTTGTTGCTTCTTGGTTGGGGGCATATATATTAATAAGTGTAATATCTTCTTCTTGTATTGTCCCCATTATCATTATGTAATGTCCATTTTTGTCTCTTATTATCTTTTTGATCCTGAAGTCTGCTTTGTCAGATATAAGTATGGCTACACCTGCTTTTCTCTGGGTGCCATTTGCTTGGAGTATTTTTTTCCACCCTTTTACCTTGAGTCTGTGTTTGTCCTTGTGGCTGAGGTATGTCTCTTGTAGACAGAATAAGGTTGGTTTTTGTTCTTTAATGCAGTTTGCTATTCTGTCTTTTTATTGGTGTGATCAGTCCATTTACATTTAGGGTGATGATTGATATATGAGGATTTCCTATAGCCATTTTATCTTTTGTTTTCTGGTAGTTCTTTTTTATTTTTTTTCATTGCTTCTTTGCTTTTTTCTTCCCATTGATTATTTTAGTTTGATGGTGTTTATGACTGTTTTTTCTGTGTTCTCTTCTTTTCTTGTTATGTGCCCCAGTTCTAAGTTCTTTTTCAGTGGTTACCATGAACTTTATATAAAATAAAGTTTCATATATGCAGTGGTTCCTTTTCTTAAGGATGTTTCTTATCTCCATTCTCTTTGGAAACTTAAGTCTTTACTTCCTCCCCTTTTTATATTTTTGTTGTCCCAGTTTATCCCTATTTACTTTTACTTTTTGTTTCAGGTCCAATCGCCTCCTTCAGTATTTCTTTAAATGCTGGCCTTGTGCTGTAGAATTCCTTCAGTTTTTGTATGTCTGAAAAGGTCTTTATTTCTCCTTCAGATCTAAAGGATAACTTTGCTGGGTACAGGATTCTTGGTTGGTAATTTTTCTCCTTTAATATTTTGAATGCCTTGTTCCATTCCCTTCTGGTTTGTAGAGTTTTTGTTGAGAAATCTGATGATAGGCTGATGAGCTTTCCTTTATAGGTTATGGTCTTCTTTTTTCTGGCTGCCTTGAGGATTTTTTTTATATATATATAATATGTTTTAATAAGTCCATTTCTTTCTTTTTTTTTAATTGTTTTTGACAGAGAGAGAGAGAGAGAGATACAAAGACAGAGACAGAGAGAGAACTGAACTGGGGGAACTCCCCAGTTCAGCATATGGGGCCACACGGGCCAGGGCCGGGATTCGATCCTCAGTCACCAGGGCTGCAAAGTGAGCGCTTAACCACTGAGCCATCCTGGCTTCCCTTTTTTTTTTTTTAATTTTTAATTTAATTTTATTAATTTATTTTTATTTTTTGAACTGAACTGGAGGCTTCACCACATTGGGGAGGCACACCCCAGTTCAGCATATGGGTCCGCACAGGCTGGGGCCGGGATTCGATCCTTGGTCCCCAGGACTTCAAAGCGAGCGCTTAACCCACTGAGCCATCCCGGCTTCCCTTGAGGATTCTTTGTCTTTGACCTTTGATATCTTCAGTATAATGTGCCTTGGAGAGGGTCATTAGGATTCAAGTAGCTAGGTGTCCTGTTTCTTCTTGGATTTGAGGTTCCAGTTCTTGCCATAGATTTGAGAATCTCATCTACTATTTGTCTGAGTAAATTGTCTGTGCCCATCACATCCTCTGCTCCCTCTGGAATACCTATTATTCTTATATTATTTTTTCTAATGTAGTCAGATAGTTCTTGTATATATCTTTCCTTTCTTTTAGCTTTTAGATTTCTCTTCTTCCTTTTGTGACATTTCCAAATTATTGTCTTTGATTTCACTAATTCTTTCTTCCATCTGGTCAGCTCTGCTTCCTATGCTAGCTATTTAATTTTTCATTTCTTTTATTGTGTTGTTTATTTCCAGAATTTCTATTTGCATCTTTTTCATAGATTCCATTTCCATTCTGAGATCACTTAGCTCCTTCTGTGTACTCTGCCAGTTTTCTCTGATCTCTTTGAATATTTTCATAATTGCAACCTTGAATTCTCTGTTATTTAGCTCATATAATTCCATATCTTCAAGTTCCTTTTCTGGAGATTTTTCTCTTTCTTTCTGAGCTCCTTTGTTTAAAGGGGTATGCATTGCTGCTGGAGCGTTTGTTTGTTTTTAAAGATTTATTTTTATTGTTTTTGACAGAGAGAGAGACAGAGACAGAGACAGAGAGAAGGGGGAGGGCCCAGAACAGTCTCCATAGTTGCACACCTTTGGTTTTTCCACATAGTTTCATTCCACAGGTGGGAGCAGGGCTGCACCAGGCAGGGACTGGGCTGGGGTCTCACCCTGGTGAGAACCAAACTGGGGGCACTCCCCAGTTCAGCATATGGGTCCGCATAGGCTGGGGCTCAATCCTCATTCCCCAGGGCTGCAAAGTGAGTGCTTAACCCACTGAGCCATCCTGGCTTCCCCTGCTGGAGCATTTTATTTCCTGAACATGAGGACATTTCCCTTGGTAAATGTGAAGGCATCTTTATTTTACTTCCTAGCTGGTGTTGGTGTCTTAGAATATTTCCTCTTAATTATTTCGTTTTCTCACAGTGGGAGACTTCCTAGGAGATGGGCTTCTCTTTGACTCAGTTGACCTGGTCTCTATATGCCTCCTCTTTGGGAAGGTATGGTGGGCAATGGTATTCTATGCCTCTGAGATCCCACTGTGGTCAGAAGCTGCCACACCTAGATCCCTCTGCTGGCTTCAGCGGGACAGGTGGGAGCGGGGCTTATTTGGAAAGGCGCAGGTCTATTTGCTTCACAGAGTAATGGCGGCTTCCTTCTGCTGGCTTCAGCAGGAAGAGTGAGGGTGGGGTTTGTTGGGAAAAGTGCAAGTCTGATTGCTTCACGGGGTAATGGCAGCTTCCCTGAAGCAGCTCACTGAAGGCAGGCTGTGGGCCAGGCCTGCGAGGTGAGCCCTGGGAGACAGCAAGGGCAAGCAGCCAGGTTCCATGTCCAAGGCCACACAATGCTCCAGTTGGGCCCCACCTCACTGAGGGCCACTCTGCGCCTCAGCTGCCAGCACACTCCTCCCGATGTCGGCACTCCAGCCACCGGAACACCCGCCTCAGGTTCCAGTTGTTGGCCTCATGCTCCATGGGCCCCCAGCTCCAGCCGCCCGTCTCCAGCACTGGCAGCCGAATCTACACTCTGGTCACCCACACTGATCTCCGGCTGCTGCTGGTGCCTCGCTCCAGCCCCCTGCATCGTGCTCTGGCCACCCTCACCACACCACAGCGGTGCCCCCTGCACTCCCACTGGGGTCTCATGCCACTGTCAGCTACGCCTACTTTTTCTGTCCACCATGCTCTGGCCGTCTGCGCCTCCGCCTCTGTCCATTCCAGGCCTCCAACCTGCCCAGAGTCGTTCTGCACCTGGACCCGCGCCCCCACGCTCCCACCCTCAGTCAGCCTGTCCTCTGCTGGACTCAGGTCAGCCTCTGGGTCGGTCACTGGGTGGGTCTCCGAGTTGCACTGCGGGTTGAGTCTCCGCCCGGCTCCCTTTCTTTCTCTCTCACTCACCTCCATTTCTCCAACTTTAGGTATTTTCTTGTGATAAGTAGGTTCCTCCGCTGAGGCTATGTGTTGCTTAGGGACTCTCTGGTTGGATTTTTGTTGTTTAAGTTGTTGTCTTTCCAGGAGAGGTTTCAAGAGCTCCTCTCATGCCGCCATCTTGATGACATCTCTATTCTTTTTGTTTTGATTGCAAACGGTATCATTTTAATCATTTCTTTTTCTGAAGTTTCATTGTTTGTATATAAAAATGCTGTAGGTTTTTGTACATTGATTTTGTATCCTGCAATTTTACTGTATTCATTTATTATTTCTAACCATTTTTTGGTGGAGTCTTTAGGGTTTTCTATATAAAGGATCATGTCATCTGCAGAAAGTGACAGTTTAACTTCTTCATTTCCAATTTGGATGCCTAATAAAAAGGTTTTTTTTAATGGAGTTAACCCTCTCAATCTTACTGCTGCTTTATCAGCTAAGTTTATGTAATATTTTAAAGCCCTTGTCATTTCAATAATCTTCATGGCATCTTCACCAGGAGTAGATTCTATCTCAAGAAACCATTTTCTTTGCTCATCCTTACGAACCAACTCATCTGTTAGTTTTATCATGAGATCGCAAGAATTCAGTCACACCTTCAGGTTCCATTTCTAATTCGAGTTCTCTTGCTTTTTCCACATTTGCAGTTACTCCCTCCACTGAAGTCTTAAACTCACTGTCATCCATCAGGGTTGGAATCAACTTCTTCCAAACTCCTGTTAATATTGATATTTTAACTCTTCACATGAATCATAAATGTTCTTAATGGCATAAAGAATGGTGAATCCTTTCAATATACTTTGCCCAGATCCATCAGAGGAATCACTAACAATGGCAACTATAGACTTACAAAATGTATTTCTTAAAAATAAGACTTGAAAGTCAAAATTATTCCTTGGCTCATGCACTGCAGGATACTGTGTTAGTAGCCATGAAAACAACATTAACCTCCTTGTACATTTCCATCAGAGCTCTCAGGTGACCAGGTGCATTGTCAATGAGCAGTAGTATCTTGAATCTTTTTTTTATGTATAGTAGGTCTCAATAGTGGGCTTAAAATATTCACTAAACTATATACTGTAAACAGATATGCTGTCATATAGGCTTTGCTTTTCCATTAATAGAGCACACAAGCAGAGTAGACTTAGCATAGATCTTCTTAAGGGTCCTAGAATTTTGGGAATGGCAAATAAGCATTTGCTTCAACTTAAAAGTCACCAGCTGCATTAACCCCTAACAAGATAGTCGGCCTGTCCTTTGAAGCCAGGTATTAAGGTCTCTCTAGCTATGAAAGTCCCCCAGTGGCATCTTCTTCCAATATAAGGCTGTTTCATCTACATTGAACATTTGCTGTTTAATGTAGCCACCATTATTATCTTAGCTAGAGCATCTGAATAACTTGCTACAGCTCCTATATCAGCACTTGCTGCTTCACTTTATACTTTTATATTATGGAGACAGCTTTTTTCCTTAAACCTTATGTGCCAACTCTGCTAGCTTCAAACTTCTTTTATTCTATAGCTTTTCACCTCTCTCAGCCTTCATAGAAATGAATAGAGTTAAGACTTTGCTCTGGATTAGGCTTTGGCTCAATAGAATGTTGTGACTGGTTTGATCTTCTATCTAGACCACTAATACGTTCTTCATTTCAGCAATAAGGCTGTTTCACTTTCTCATTATTCATGTGTTCATTGAAGTAGCACTTTTTAATTTGCATTCACAGCATGGCTAACTGTTTGGTGCAAGAGACCTAGCTTTCAGCCTATTTCAGCTTTTGACATGCCTTTCACACTAAGCTTAATCATTTTTACCTTTTGATTTAAACTGAGAGACGTGCAACTCTTGCTTTTACTTGAACACTTAGAGGTCATTGTAGGTATAAGGGCCAGTTGCCCAGGTGAAACAGAAAATACAAAACACATGACCAGGAACAAATGGTCCTTGAGTGGGGATTATGACACCCATGACTTATGAAAAACTGTTCTCGGAAAGCCCCGACCATTGAGATACCTGTAACCAAGGTAACTACAATCCAGGTATAGAAAGTAATATTCCCTGATAGTTACCCATAAAAGCTCTCCCAACTCCCCAGAGGTTGCTGACGCCACTTTCGGAGGCAGCCCGGCGGATCCCTTTAATAAACTTGCTCACTAGCTTGAATTCTTGGTGTGTTTGTCCCTTAGTGAACCTTTCAGTAGGTTATTACTTGACCTAATTTCAATATTGTTGTGTCTCCGGGAATAGGGAGGCTGAAGGAAAGGGAGAGAGATCAGGGAATAGCTGGTTGGTGGAGCAGTCAGAACACATACAACATTTACTAAGTTTGCTATCTTATATGGGTGTAGTTTGTGGTACCCCAAATCAATTACAATAGTAACATCAAAGATAAATGATCACAGATCACCATAGCAAATATAATAATAATGAAACGGTTTGAAATATTGTGAGAAGTACCAAAATGTAACACAGAGACATGAAGTGAGCAAATGCTATTGGGGAAATGGCACCAATAGACTTGCTTGATAAATGGTTGCCACAAACCTTCAATTTGTAAAAAATGCAGTATCTGAGAAGCTCAGTAAAGCAAAACACAATAATATGGGGTATGTTTATATACCACTATGGAAAATCATCAATTCATAAATGAAGACAGCAGAGAGGAAGAAAGGAAATACAAGACAGCCAGAAAACAATGAACAAGATAGCAATAATAAGTTCTTACCTAGTAATAATTACTTTAAATGTAAATGGATTAACTTCCCCAACCAAAAGGCACAGAGTAGATAAATGATTAAAAAAGAAGATCCAACTATGTGAAGGCTGTCCAGAGAGTGAACAGCTATGTAACCATTCTCATTATATTGACAATGGCTGGATTTTTTTCCAGATAGCCCTCATATATGCTGCCCATAGAAGACTTACTTCAGCTACAAGGAAACATATCAAAACAAAGTGAAGGGTTGGAAAAAGATATTCCATGCAAATGAAAACAAAAAGAAAACAAGGAAAGCTATATTTATGTCAAGAAAAATAGAATTTAAGTAAAAATCTGTAACAAGATTGTTACATAATCATAAAGGAGTCAATTCATCTAGAGGATACAACAATTGTAAATATACATATTATATCTACTATCAGAGCTCCTAGGTATATTAAGCAAATAAAGGGTGTTCCAAAATTCACGCAAGAAGTAATTTTGATAGAAAACACAGGTTTATAATTAAAAATTGTAAATTTTCATTGCTCAACAATGAAACGTGTTGTTCTTTCATGTAGTGCCCCATTTTTAATAACCCTGAACTGTCAGCTGTCACGCTGTCTTTTTTTGTTGTTGTTGGCAACACTTTACCGCACAAATGACGCAAAATTCAAATCTTGCGTGAATTTTGGGACACCCTTTACTAACAGATCTGAAGGGAGAAATGGACCACAATATAATAATCACAGGGGACTTCAATACCCCCTCTTTCAACAATGGATAGATCACCCAGGCAGAAAATCAAAATGTAAACATTGGACTTGAACTATACTTTAGAACAAATGGACCTACCAGAACATTCCATCCAAAAACAACAGAATATACCCGGTATATTCTTCTCAAGTGCACATGGTACATTCTCCAGGACAGACCCTATGTTGAGCCACAAAACAAGTGTCAGAAAATTTAAAAATACTGAACTCATACCAAGTATGTTTTCTGAACAAAATGGTATGAAATTAGAAATCAGTAACAGAAGGAAAACTGGAAAATTCACAGATATGTAAAAATTAAACAACACACTCAACAACCTCTGGGTCAAAGATAAAATAAAAAAAATCTTGAAACAAACAAAAATGAAAACACAACATACCAAAACTTATGGGATGTAGCAAAAGCAGTTCTAAAAGGGATGTTTATTTAATTATTTTTGAAGACTTATTTTATTGTTTTTGACAGACAGACAGAAACAAATAAAGACAGAGAGAAGGGGGAGGGTCCAGAGCAGTCTCCATAGTTGTACGTCATCAGTTTTTGACATAGTTTAATTTTGCACAGGTGGGCGCAGGTAGGGGTGGGGGGCGCACAGGGAAGGAATCAGGCCAGGGGATTAGATTCTTGGACCCCAGGGCAGTAAAGAGAGTACTTAACCCACTGAGCCATCCTGGTATCCCCTAAGAGGGATGCTTGTAGTGATAAGTGGCTACATTGAAAAAAAAATATCTCAAATAAACAACCTCAAAAAACTAGAAAAAGAAGAAAAAATTAAGCCCAAAGTTATCAGAAAAAAGGAGATAATGAATAGAGCATAAAAACTGTAGAACAAAAAAACAATAGGAAAGATCAACAAAATTAAGTGTTGGGTTTTTGAAAAGATGAACAAAATTGATAAACCTTTCACTAGAATTACCAAGCAAAAGAGAGGACCCAAATAAAATTATAAATGAAGGATGAGACATTACAACTGATCCACAGAAATACAAAGGACCACAAGAGATTTCTCTGAGCAATTATATACTACCAAATTGGACAATCTAAAATAAAAAGATAAAGTCCTGGAAACATACAACCTACACAATCTTAATTATGAAAAAAATGGAAAATATGAACAGACTGATAACAACTACCGTATTTTCCGGCGTATAAGACGACCCCCTAATTTTACAGTTAAAACATAGGTTTAGGCCTATATTCGCTGTATAAGACTACAGCCTCGGAAGTGGGGGGGTAGTCTTATACAGTGAATATAGGCCTAAACCTATGTTTTAACTGTAAAATTAGGGGGTCGTCTTATACGCCCGGTCGTCTTATACGCCGGAAAATACGGTAAGAAAAATTAATTGGCAATCAAACACTTCCCAACAAAGAAAAGCCCAGGACCAGTTTCATCAGTAAATTCTACATCTAAAGGAGAATTAACACAAATTTTTCTCAAACTCTTCTAAAAAACTGAAGAAGAGGGAACATTCACAAATTAATTTTATGAGACCAGCATTACCCTGATACCAAAGCCAGATTAGGACAGACCAGAAAACAACAGACCAAAATCCCTGATGAATATAGATGAAAAAATTCTCAACAAAATACTAGCAAAATAAATTCAACAGCATTAAAATGATTACACACCATGATCAAGTCAAGTTTATCCCTAGGATGCAAGGATGATTCAACATACACAAATCAATACACATGATACACCACATTAATAGACTGAAAGACAACAAATCATATGATCATCTTACTAGATACTGAAAGAGCAAATCACAAAACTAAACATGTTAATGATAAAAATGCTCAAAAATTAAGTATAGAATGAACATACCTTAACATAATTAAGGCCATATATAACAAGCCTACAGTTAATATTTTATTCAATGGTAAAAGGTTGAAAGCTTTTCTTCTAAGATCAGAAACAAGACAAGGGTGCCCACTCCAACCACTCCCATTCAACATAGTACTAGAAGTCCTAACCAGAGCAATTTGGCAAAAAACAAACAAACAAAGGCATTTGAATCAGAAAGGAAAACATAAAAGTATCTGTTTGCTGATGACATGATCACGCACACAGAATATCCTAAAGACTCCATAAAAAAAGTGAGACCTAATAAATGAACTCAGTAAAGTTCCAGGATCCAAATTCAACATACAAAAATCAATTACATTAAAAAAATTAATCACTGGAATGCCGGGATGGCTCAGTGGGTTAAGCACTCACTTTGCAACCCTGGAGTCCGAGGATCAAAATCCCAGCCCTGGCCCATGTGGACCCACATGCTGAACTGGGGTGCAGCCCCCAGTTTAGTTCTTGCTGGGGCAAGCTTCCCAAGTGTGAGGCCCGCAGTTTGGTCCCCAGCTTGTCTCCCATGTGGGAGGCCCCCGGCCTGTTCCTGCCCTGCGTGGCCTTCCCACCCACCCCGCCCCCTGCCCACCCACCCCGCCCCCTGCCCACCCACCCTACCCACTGCCCACCTGTGTGGAATAAAACTATATCGAGAACTGATGACGTACAACTATGGAGACTGCTCTGGGCCCTCCCCTTTCTCTGTCTCTCTCTGTCTCTCTCTCTAAAACAATAAAATAAATCTTTTTTAAAAAATCAATCACATTTCTATGTACTAACAATGAAATCAACTACATACACTGAAATCAACTTCCATACACTATCTGAAAAAAAAATTAAAAAACAACTTCAATTATAAAAACATCAGATATAAGATATTGAGTAATAAATTAAACAATGAGATGAAAGATATGTACATTGAAAAGTACAAAACACTACTGAAAAAAATGGTAGAAGACACAAGTAAATGGAACAATATCCTATGTCCATGGGTAGGAAGAGTTCATGTTGCTTAAATGTCCATACTAACCAAAGCCATTTATAGATTCAATGCAATATCTATCAAAATTCCAATGGCTTTTTTTTTTTTTTTTTTTTTATCTTTTCACATTTATAGAGAGAAATTATCTTTTTGTCTTCAGTGCATAGTTATTTCTATTTTACTTTTTGACAGATAGAGAGAGAGACAGAGACAGAGACAGTTAGAGAACCAAACTGTGGGAACTCCCCAGTTCAGCACGTGGGTCCTGCCTGGGCCGGAGCCGGGATTCGAT
>PVKE010005511.1:0-58665 GCA_004027555.1 Craseonycteris thonglongyai
GTCTCTGTCCCCGAACCGCTGCTTCCCTTTTCCTCTCCCGCTCTCCCCTTTTTTCTCTAACCTTTGTGTGTTGTTCCGTGTTGTGTGGTTCTCTTAGTTGAGGTTTCTTCTCAGGGTTTCCCCTGTGGATTCCCCTCTGTTCACAAGGCCCTTCCCAGGCAGTTATCGGCGTTCTCCTCTCATGCCGCCATCTTGGATTCCCCTATCTCTTTTATTTTTAAAAAAAGATTTATTGTATTGGTTTTGACATACACAGAGACAGAGAGAGACAGAGAGAAGGGAGAGGGCCCAGAGCAGTCTCCATAGTTGTACGTCATCAGTTTTCAACATGGGTTCATTCCACACAGGTGGGCGGGGGGGGCTGCACAGGGCAGAAACTGGGCCAGAAGCCTCCCTCATGGGAGACACACCCCCTTGAGCCAGGGGCTGAACTAGGGGCCTCTCACATGGGAGGCTCACCCTAGTAAGTGCTGAAGTGGGGGCCTCCCCGCATGGGAAGCACACCCCAGTTCAGCATATGGGTCCACATGGGCCAGGGTTGAGATTCGATCCTCAGTCCCCAGAGCTGCAAAGCGAGCACTTAACCCACTGAGCCATCCCGGCTTCCCCATTCTCTCTCATTTTTATTCCTTCAAGTTTTTGTTAAAGAAACTGGGTTTTTGACCTTAGAGTTTCCCATAGCCTGGATTGTGCTGATTACATCTTTGTGAGAAAATTTTGCATGTTCTTTTATCCTCTGAACTTTCTGTAAATTAATAGTTCAATAAGACATTTTAATTTGTTTTAATGCTAAAGAAATAAAGTAATTGCAATTTTGCCTATATATGCTAACCTGAACTATAAACTTACATCTGCAATAAGCAGAAAGGAAAGGATTTTTTAGATTATTTTTATAGCCTTTGCTCTTGTTTTGAACTCTTCTTCCTATAGCCATAGCACATAGTCATTCAGGACTGTGAGAAACCCCTTGATCATACTTCTCTAAGCCCCAGACACCCAGAAATCCCCCAGACTGCTCCTTTCTACCTGTGCGTTCTCCTGCTATCTAGAAATTCTGCTACCACACCTCAACAATAAGTGTGGCTATTCACTTGTGTGTTGATCGTGTTGATAAAGACTACCATTTGTTGAATGCTTACTATATGCCAGCAGTTGCTACCTACTTTATACACATTATTTTAATCCTTGCAATAATGTTCTAAAGTAGGTGCTGTCCTTTCTTCAGTTTCTCAAGCTTGCCAAAGTCCTGTCAGAGCTCATGCACCTGATCTTCTTCTGGTGAAAATGCTGCCCCCTCTTTCACTTGTTTAACTTATGCTCATTAAGCAGATCTCAGTTCTACCTTTCTTAGGCAAGCCTTTCTTGACTCTCAAGCTAAGTTATATTACATATTCTCAAAGCACCACATACTTCTCCTCTGAAGCACTTTATCACAGACTTATTTTTTTAATTATTTGATTAATAATTAACTCCTTTCCAGCCTATAAGCTCCATAAGGATGAATACTAGATCTGTTTTTACTCATCCTTAGCAATGTAGTCATATGCAATGCTTGGTTCCTAGCACACTCAATACATACATGTTGAACGTATAAGAGACTAAGACTTTGCCCACAAGGCATGGCTGCATTATCTCTCTTTTCCTGCTGACTGATTGGGATCCCAATATCTACCTCTCTCAATCAAGGCCTCACAAGTATACTTGGGCTTCTGTTTCATTTAATGTCAGAAATTTCATGACTTGGAATGGACCTAGTAAGACATAATTTACCTATTTCTTTTTTTCTTTTTCTTTTTCTTGGATATCACTAATGTGACTTAAATCTTGTTTTCATTTTTTATAAACAGTTTTGGAGCCACAAAGAATATGTCAGTCACTGGGGATTCAAATAAAAATAGATAAAATTCCTTCCATAGAGTAGCATTTACTAGGGAAGATAAGTAAATAGATTGTTACTATAAGTGCAATAGTAAAGACAAGTTTTATCAAAGAGGTGACTTTTCACCCAAGCCTGGAGAGGGAAGCCAAAGCTTGCTTGATGGAAGGAGTAGGCATTCCAGGCATAGGGTGAGGAGCAGGGTTTATGAGAGAGCATGGCAGTTCAGTGGACTCCGAATTTGCTATGGCTGGATCAGAGACTTGTGAGGGAGGACATGAGAGAAGACGCTGGTGGGCAGAGCAGATATAAAGCCATAGCTGAACTCTTCTTTGCAATTAGAAACCATTAAGGGTTTTAAGTGGGAGCAGTGATATGGTCCAGTTGGTATTTAAGAAGAAGAATGGAATGATGGTGTTAGCTTGGAGGGGAGAAATCTCAAAGTCATGAGCTAACATGGAGACTGTTTAGGAGACAATTACAGAAGCATGGATGAAAAATGTCTGAATTTTGGTAGTAACAGTGGGAAGGAAAATAAGGGAATAGTTACAAGAAATTAATGAGAGTTTGTGGAGATGGAAAGAAAAGTTAGTCAAGAAAGATGCCAAGTTTATATTTTGGGCAATCAGGTATAGTGCTTGCTATCTAAAGAAAGACGAGTGAACAGGTTCATTAGGAAGATAGTGAGTTTGGTTCAAACATGGTAAATCCAAGGAGAGATATCTGGTAGACAGCTATCAATATAAACCTAGAGCTCAGAAAAAGGGTGAAAATTTGAGATAAAATTGGGAAGTTATTGAAATGTAGGTGTAAATTAAGTCCTGGAAACAGATAAGATACCCCAAGAACAGAGCAGAAACAAGAACAGATGAGAAGTTGTTTCCTGGAAATATCAACATTTAAGGCAGTAGTTCTTAACTGTTTTTTGAGTTGTGGACTCCTTTAAGAATATGCTGAAAGCTAAGGTCTGCTCTCTCCAGAAAAGTAGTCAGTCATATGCATATGAATACAAAAGCTATGGATTCTCTAAGGGTGCACAGGCCCACATTCATAACTCTTTGTAAGGTGCAGTTATATAGAGAGAGGCCCATGGAGGTCATTGAAGAAAGACTGATCACAGAAGGAACAGGAAAACTCAAAGAGACAGTTGCTATATATAGGTCAAAAAACAAAGAGAAAGAGAAGTTGATTATAATTTTTAAAATCCACAGCATATAGAAGAGATTAAGATGGAATCATGCTCAATAGACTTAACAACTTGGAGGTCATCAGTGACCTTTTATGAAAACATGTTAATAGTAAAGGGGGCAAAAGCCACACTGTAGTAAGCTGATAACGAATGGACAAGAAAACTGAGGCCATGAGTATAAACTACTCTGAAAGCATTGTAATGCCAGAAAGGAGGAAAGGTAGCTTAGTAGAGGCAGCATTGGACGTTTTTAACCTTTTTACTTACATTATTATATATGAGGGAAGATGACATTATTTGTGGAGCCAAGCTAAGAAGATATGAGAAGGAAGCAGGATTGAAAATGGATGTGGCCTATTTGTAGGTGGACAAAGAAAAAGTTGAGAGGATTCACATCCAGTGATTGCTGTTTTCTTTGTGGATATGATATTGTTATCAGTTGAATGAAGATAGCAGGAATAGGGCAGAGGACTTTGGGGAATCTGTGGAGTTGTGTGTAGGAGAAAGGAGAGACTAGTGATATTTAAAAGAATTGCTCATGAATATTAGGTGCAATTGAAGTTGGCTGTATAAATTTAGCCAGTCTTCAGATTATGGATTTTCATCATCAGTGTTCTCCAGGAAATTGCTCAGTTCTGCTTCAGTTATTCTTTTTCTTAAAGAGGAAGAGTAATGCATGTATGTGTAAAATTTTTTAAATAGAAAATATCTAGAGGAGCTCAGAAGACTAAAAGGACTAATTGTGCTAGATGAGGTCTAACAATTAAGTTTGCAAGCTCATCCTAGAAAAAGTGCTACATACCTCATTGCTAAATATCACTATGGTTACATTTAAAGTAACCATAAAGTAACCATAAAGTAACCATAGCTTTCCCTTGGGAAGCTATGCACTGACACCAGTACCTAGTCTACCCTTCAAAGCAATTTTCTAATTCTTCTGGAATGGCCACCAGAGCCATTGTGATGTCCAAGATGTCATCAAAATGTCTTCCTTTTACTATTTCCTTTATCTTCAGATAAAGAAAAAAAGTCATTGGGGGCCAGATCAGGTAAGTAGGGAGGGTGTTCCAATATAGTTAGTTGTTTACTGGCTAAAAACTCCCTCACAGACAGTGCCCTGTGAGCTTATACATTGTCATGATGCAAGAACCATGAGTTGTTGGACAAAAGTTCAGGTAGTTTTTGTCTAACTTTTTCATGCAGCCTTTTCAACACTCCCAAATAGTCAACCTGGCTGACAGTTTGTCCAGTTGGTACAAATTCATAATGAACAATCCCTCTGATATCAAAAATGGTTAGCAAAATCATTTTGGGGAAGCCGAGATGGCACAGTGGGTTGGGCGCTCAACCCACTTTGCAGCCCCAGGGACCGAGGATCGAATCCCAGCCCCAGCCCGGGTGGACCCATATGCTGAACTGGGGAGTGCCCCCAGTTCGTTTCTCACGGGTGTGAGACCTCAGCCCAGTTCCTGCCCTGTGCAGCCCCGCCCACCTGTGGAATGAAACTATGTGGAAAAACTGATGATGTGCAACTATGGAGACTGTTCTGGGCCCTCCCCCTTCTCTCTGTCTCTGACTCTGTATCTCTCTCTGTCTCTGACTCTGTATCGCTCTCTCTCTCTTTCTCTCTCTCTCTCTCTCTCTCTCTCTCTCTCTCTCTGTCAAAAACAATAAATACATCTTTAAAAAAAATTATTTTGGCTCTTGATTTGGACTAATGGAACTTTCTTGGTCATGGAAAACTGGCTGACTTCCATTGTGCACTTGGATGCTTTGTTTCAGGTCATATTGGTACACACATGTTTCATAACCGGTGATAATATACCCCAAACATCATCTTGCCTCTCCAAAAGGTCTTGGCAAACTCAAGCTTTGACATTCTCACAACGGCACACTAAACACACAACAAAAATAATGAATGCCACTCAGCAAGACACTGCCACACATCAACACAAACACAGCTGTGAGACACTGATATACCAAGGTTATGAAACCTTACCGAGTTGTTTGTACAGTGTTGCCAAAGTAAGTGCACTGTGGCAAGTTCATGAACTTAACTGTCACACCTCATATGTTCCAGGCAATGGCTTTTTTTGAAGTGAAAAAAATTTATAGTGACGACTATTATTTGAGTCTTTTGCAAGTATGACTTGTTCTCTAAATTTTGCACTTTAAAAATCTGTAACTATGAAGTTACAGACTTATCTTTTTTTGTTTGTTTCACTCTTAAATATGAACAGAATCACTGTTTACTGGAGGACATCTTTTAACATAGTATTCTGATATATGAAATTATCATTATATGAACAAAGAAATCAAATTAAGGCATATCTCATAACCTTTACCAAAGTAGTTAAATGCATTTTTTGAAACATGAAATTAAGGGGGAAAGTCTGTTTTTTGTTTTGTTATCATAACAGTAAGTTAATGTGGATTCAATTTTTTTAAATGTATTAAAGAATTTCAGAAAACTACCTGAAGCTAAAACCAAGAAAAATATGACTTAATTGTTAAATGTTTTGAAAGCCATCACTGAGAATATCTACTCACATTTCTAAATGAGTTACAATTTTTCACTCACTTTTTATCAACTGAATGAAATATATACCTCTAGAGATAACTATACATTATAAAGAACTCTCAAAGCAATGGAACATTAATTTTGCCTTTTTTTTTAAGATTTATTTTATTGTTTTTGACAGAGACAGAGAGGGACAGAGACAGAGAGACGGGGGAGGGCCCAGAGCAGTCTCCATAGTTGTACATCATCAGTTATTTCCGACATGGTTTTGTTCCACACAGGTGGGCGGGGGCTGTGCAGGGCAGGAACTGGGCTGGGGGCCTCCTGCATGGGAGGCATGCCCCCTCGAGCCAGGAACCAACTAGGGGGCAAGAACCAAACTGGGGGCCTTCCAGATGGGAAACACACCCCAGTTTGGCATATGGGTCTGCACTGGCCAGGGCTGGGACTTGATCCTCGGTCCCTGGGGCTGCAAAGCGAGTGCTTAACCCACTGAGCCATCCCGGCTTCCCCAATTTTGCCTCTTTTGAGCTACATATATGTGCTAACCAAATTTATTTGTACATTTAATAAATGTCATTCTGTTTTTATTTTATTTATTTTATTTTTAAAAAGTGATGTGTTGAAATACACCACCATGTGACTTGTATGAAGGAGAGAGAACAAGGGGATGAGATACTAATGAAGAATAAATGTACTACATGAGATGTAAGAGTTATTGCTGAGTTTTTAATTTAATGTTAAAGAAATAGTTCTTAGCACATTCTCTTTTATCCCAATGTGCATGAATACTCAATGACTGCTTCTTAAGTTGTTTTTTTATATATAAGACTTATTTATTATTTGAGAGGAGAGAGAGAAGGCGGGGGGAGGACAGAGGGCCCAGAGCAGTCTCCATAGTTGTACATCACTAGTTGTAACATAGTTTCATTTCACACAGGTGTATGTGGGGCCACGCAGGGTGGGAATTGAACTGGGGCCTCCCACATGGGAGGTGAAAACCTTCACAGCCAACCTGGTGGTTGGTTACCACCTCCACTGCAGTTCAGCATATAGGTTTGCATGGGCCTGGGCCTGGGCCAGGATTCTATCCCCAGACCTCACTGTTGCAAGGCAAGCACTCAGTCTGTTGAGCTATCCTGTCATCCCTTCTGAAGCTTTAAAAAAATAAATATTCAAATATAAACCTTGAGAAGAAAAACAGAAAGCATTTTTTCTTTTTCTTTTTCTTTTTCAGAACTGAAATCTCCTGTCTCTTCAAGAACCCCTGCATTCCTACCATAGCTTATTAGGCCTCTCATATTCTCCAATAATTATTGTCTAGGAAAAACTTATAGCTCTGCTCCCCAGCTCCTCTACATGGTTTATTTTTCCATACCTTCTGTTTGGATTGCCCTTGGTCCCCAAAGTGCCAGCTGTACCACTCATAATGAAGGTTCTTTTTCTTTCCTTTGGTCCTTAACCGTACCCCATCCCATATTGCCCAATACTGTCCTTCTCTGTGCCCAATTTTTAGGTTGGTTTTGACCCATAACTTTGTAAATGCTTGAATTAAAGCAGGAGGAGGACGTACTTGTCCCAGTAGCCTTGAGGAATAATGAGGAATAAAGCTGTCAAAAGCCACACTGCTGCCTACATTGTCTTGTTCGTAGAAAATTTTGGCTATCCGGTGAAAACAATGTGCTTACACAGGGACTGTATTTTGTTTAGAGCCTACTTTATGTTTATGTTGATATCTCTTTTTTTAGTTTTTATAAGAACTTTTAGAAAGACTTTTCCATTCCCCAGTGCTTTGCTTTTCTATTTCCCATGACCCCTTCCTCAAAATTAAAAAAAAAAAAGAAAGAAACCATAGCTTTATCTAATACAAAATAGCCATGCAGTGCTCTATTGCACTGCTGTAATATCTTTAGGAATCTGAAAAGAGAGTGACTAGCCAGTGATTTGTCAGATATCCCGGTCTGTTTCTGGTTTGCATGAGCAATGGTGATTCCAAACCATAGGAGGAAAAAAATAGAAAATGTCTTAGATATTTCAGATTTATGTCAAGCTAAACCATGTGATCTCCTGCCAGTTTTAGTTTACAAAACTTGTGGTCCTGGATGTGTTTACTTGGACTTTACGTTTTAATGTTACCATTATATTTCAATAACTTCACTTTCTTATCCAGCCCTCTGACTGTGGTCTAGTTTAGAATATACAAAAATGATTACTAGAACAGAAGAAATAGTCTGACTGGGATTCTCCCTTTAAGTAATTATCATTTAAATGGCAGGCTAAGCAAAAACCTGGGAAATAATTAAATTAGTTCTCTGCAAGAGAAGGTACTTTTTCTTTTTGTTTCTGAAACAAGTTCTTCTGAGAACCAGTTTCAATAGAAGTCAGGAAAAGAGTCATTGTTGATATTTCCCAGTTCCTCAGTGATGTTACAGTTATACATTGTAATTTACAGAAGACAAAATTTATATGAATTTATACAATTTTACAGAACTTAAAAACTTCTAAAATGATATAAATTACATATAATTATAATTATATGTAACAGAAGGAGACTCAAATGAGAAATATGAACCAGAAGAGCAATGGACAGTCATGTTTCAGAACTGGACCTTGTTTATACGATCTGCTTACATTCTTTCTGGGAGCCTCATTGCCAAGGTTTTGTCCCAGAACAAGCATACTCATAAAACAGTTACAGACTACACACAGATTGGCTGGATATCAAATGTTAGAATTCATTTGATTGCTCTTTTTTTTTTGCAAAATATTCTCTGTTCTCTATGTATGCTGTGGTGACTGACCACACAACAAAGTAAAAGAGAATCTTTTGACCCACAAAAGTAATTTAGCAATTGCCAAAACAGAAAAGCTTTTGCCTGTCAGTGGAATCAGAAGCTAATGCCATTTCACCACAACAATGTGTTCAGAAATGCTCTGGCTTATGCATCTGGGTGCCTTTCAGTAGATCATTCATTCATCCAGCAAATATTTACTAAATACCTTACTTGTGCACAATGCTAAGTGAATCTCCAATAGAATGTTGGGGGGAAAAAACGCAGTCCCATCCTTAACCACAAAGAATTCAAACGTATATGAGGATACATGACCTATACATGTGAAAAGTTTAATAATAATACATGGCGCCATATGTTTAAGCACCAAGCTGTTTTAAATCCTATCACATATGACTAGGTGAAAACACTGGAACATAGGCATGGCTATGGTATGTTCAGAGCACACCAGTTGAGTTCCAAAATAGGACCCCTATTGGAGAGTCGTAAGAAATAAAAGAAATTTGGAGCCAGATTGGAGGACACTTACAAGGCTAAAGGCTTTATCCTGGAAATAAGGGGAAACAGGAAAGCATTGAGACATGGCAAAAGTGATGTTTTAATTAGATATTGTGGTTTATATTATGGCAAATTTAAATTGACATTTAAATGAGCATCGCTTAAAGGGAGAATGTCAATCAGCCTAGTTCTTCTGTTCTAGTAATCGTTTTTTGTAGACTAAACCATAGTCAGAGGGCTGGGATGAGGAAGTGAAGTTATTGAAATATAATGGTATTTTAAAGAGAAAGTCAAGAAGAATATTTCAGAAAATGTTATAATAATGCCAGCATGAGGAAAGAAAGCTGGGTTAGGTTGAAATAGTGGGAATGAAAGGAAGGGACAGAGGGGAAGGGAAGTGGTAGAAGAGGGAAGGGAAGTCAAATATATGGTGATGGAAGAACTGACTCTGGGCCGTGAGCACACAGTACAACACGTAGGTGATGTAATATAGAATTGTACACATGAACCCTGTAAATGTAATAATAAAAGAAAACAAAGAAGGAAAGAAAGGGATAATCAAAAGATACAAAATGAGAAAGTATAAGATTTTGGTGTCTGGCTATCAGGAGGTAGGGTAGAGGCAAGAAACAACTCTTGGGGCAGGGGAACAACAAAAGAAACAATAACAACTCTGAGGTTCAGCACCTTTGTTATTGGCGAAATGATAATATGGTTAACAGATATAAAGAAATTAGGTGGGGAAGCTGGCTTGGGAAGATAATGAATTAGGCTCCATGCATGGCCATGAGGCAGTGTGAACCGTTTGCATTGAGCATTATCGCCTGAAAGGAAATAGTTCCATCTGTGAGTGTGTTTGAATTTTATGACAGAATATAAAGAGAGTGGAGCTGTGCCTGAGTCTTAGTGATTTTCTATGATCATGAGCTGAGAGGAGGAAAGTTAATGAGGAAATACAGGAAAATCAAGACATGGGAAGAGAATAAGCAGAGTGTCACAGAATCCAAGGATAACAAGTTTTGAGTTTGAAGAATGAAATTTTGCAGAGAGGTGACAAGAAGAATGCTGAGAAAGAATGTGAGCTCTGGCAATTTTTGGTCTAGACTTTCAGGCGTCAGATTATTTTAAGCATTGGGCATACTTATTCATTTTGTTCGGGACTTGAACGTTAAACTATTTTCCTTTCTTGGTCATTTTAGTAGATTTCTCCTTGCCCTTCACATACAGTGCAGGAGCTGTTATACATCCCTTTAGTAATTCTCATACTCCATGCCCTGCTAATCTAGACAAACTTCTATACTATAAAAATAATAAGTTGTGAGAATTAAATGAAAAGTGACTGGAATATAGTAAACAGTCAACAAAAATTATGTGTAAATTTTCATACCTTAAGGCATCTGTATGTTTTGTTTCTCTAAGCTTCCTGAAATTTTCTTTGGGACAAATAGGACACTTTTAGTGTTCTCCCACTGGCATTTAGGTCAGCATCAGGATACTCGTACATGAAGTTAAAAGAGAGCCTCTTTGAGAGCCTTCAAGGTTTTATGAAGAATCTTTGATTCTTTTTTTTTTTTTTATATTTTATAGAGAGTAATTATTATTTTATCTTCAGTGCATATTTATTTCTATTTTACTTTTGACAGATAGAGAGAGAGACAGAGACAGAGACAGCTAGAGAACCGAACTGTGGGAACTCCCCAGTTCAGCATGTGGGTCCGCCTGGGCCGGAGCCGGGATTCGATCCTCGGTCCTCGTGGCCTCAAAGCGAGTGCTCAACCCGCTGAGCCGTCCCGGCTTTCCCCGAATCTTTGATTCTTAACTCAGAAGTTCCTGCAATTATTGTCCTTATTAGATGAAATACACACCATAAACCCAAAACTTTAAAGGTGGAAAAGAAACCGTGAATTTCCTCCATTTCTCCCAGTGGTTAATGTAGTTCACTGCTTCCTTTCTACATGTCTATCCAAAATAAGAGTGTCAAGTGAAGTCCTTATGAGTTGTTCCATTTTGTTGTTTAAATGATATCTTCATTTCTGGAAGGAACAACCCTAATATTCAGCCAAGTATCTTAGAAACAAGTTAAATGGCCTCTAACATTCCTCTCTTGATAATATATGTGTCTTTTATACGTCTCCATGAAAAGAAAATTTACTGTGTGTCAAACCAGGCCAGCAAGATTTTGTAGCAATTTAATTTAGAAGTGAATTATTCTCCTGAATAGACCCATTGTTTGTTTGCATACAGGCAATCTTTCATGTGTTTCCCAAATAAGCACCCTACTTCCCTCTACCTGAGTTTCCATTAGTGCCATTTAATGAAACAAAATGTACTTTTTTCTAATAGAGTTTTCATGCTCTCCAATAAGCCACTTTCCTCTTAGAGTTCAGGCTCTGAGTCCCTTTTATCTAAGTAATAAATCTACAATTTGTGAAACTTGTTCTCAAACTTTAAAGCTAGCTCTCTGTTCTCCTTGGCATAGAATTTAGGTTTTCTGTGCCCCCAAATAATTTTTTCCAATGGAAAGGTTTGGGACTAAGTATATTTATTATATTATAAATAAAGTAAAAACAGAAAGTCCTGTCTAGAAGTTAAAATATGACATTACAAATACATAGCTTATATCATCAGCCATTTTCTATGACTTTGAGGAAAATAGTTAAGTTTTTTAATTAAATGAGGAATATATTTTATCTCTAACTCATGGTGATGATGATTTCCAGAAATATTTATATAGTATTGGTGGTTTTGGTAGACCTCTTTATGATGACAAAATGAAACTGAAAAAAGTCAGTGTCAAGATCAGAGACAAAGGCTTGGTCAATTTCCAAGTGTTTTTCAAGTTGAAACTTTTTATAAGGCAATGAAAATAACACATGAACAAACCTATTGTTAAAAAATATACCAAATATGAAGAAAATTGTATACTTCAGATATTATAGAAACATTATCATCTTCAACAATCAAGACAAACAAACAAAAATTGTTGACTCTGGCAACTGCCTTTGGCTGATAAGATCCAAGTAAGAAACTGTTTTGACCTATTTTTTATCTGTGGTACAGTCTTAGAACTGCAGTAGAGAAACCATGATGTTTACTGATTCTGAAATAAATCAAAGGGACACCTTAAAAGTTTTATAGTGTGAAATTTGTTATTGATAAGATCAGGATATTGGCTGTCCAGAGCAGTTCATTAAGCCTAGATGCACTATGTTGACCTGTCATGCCAATACTCATTATAAACTTTGATACTGAATATAATGCACTCCAGGTTTCCCAGCCTTCTTAATGTGACCACACCCAAAAGTAACAACAGGAAACCTAAATGCTCTGTGAATTTGGATATGGACTCTAAGTGAAATTCTTTCAGGTCTACATTCTTTGAACATTGTCAAAAGTTTGGGAAAGCGTGCTGCAATGAACATTGAGGTACATATATCTTAGTGGACTAAGGTTTTCACATTTTGGGGGTAGGTACCCAGGAGAGGGATTGCTGGGTCATATGGTAATTCTTTTCTTATTATTTTTTTTATTGTTAAATTTATTGGGGTGACTTTGGTTTGAAATACTGCCATTTGCAATAACATTGATGGACCTTGAGGTAATTATCTTCTTAATTTTTTGAGGAACCTTCATATTGTCTTCCATAGTGGTTGTACCAATTTACATTCCCACCAGTAGTGTATGAGTGTCTTTCAATAGATGACTGGATAAAGAAGTTGTGGTACATTCACATAATGGAATATTACTCGGCGATAAGAAAAGATAACTCTTCCATTTGTGGCAACATGGATGGACACAGTCAGTAGTTCAGTGGTTATCTGAGGGTAAAGGGGGAGGGAGTGGGGGAGGAGGAGTGAGGGTGATGGCATGAGAACTGACTCTGGATGTTGGACAATAATGCAACACATAGATGATGTAATCTAGAATTATACACCTGGAACCTATATAATTTTTACCAACCAATGTTATCCCAATAAATTTCACAATTAAAAAATTAAATTTATAAATAAATAAATAGGAAGTTTGGGGAAGAGACACGCAGAAGCTACTTTAATACTAAATGTAGTTTTCTTGAAGCACATTTTCAAGGAGACATTCAAGAGTTTTAAATGAAATTGTTACATGAACACAGCCACACTAAATAGAAGTCCAAGAAGATTATTTCATCTATGATCAGAGAATTATATCAACAGAGCCAGTAATTATCAGCACTCAAAGCTAAAAGCAGGGTACATGATTAATGTTTGTTTTTAAATTAGTGCATTTATTTCACCGTGAAAGGTATGGAACCACATGTAGAAAAGTTGGAGAAGAGAGAAAAGAAAAATAAATGTTACCATCAATCCTACACAATTATTGTTTTAATTTTGGTGTCTAGTCTTTCATCCTTTTTCTTGTTAATACAAAAAAATAATTTTTAAAACTTATGGGAATTATATTAGTTTTTATAAGTGTAATTTTAAATATACCACCCATATAAACATAAGTTTAATTTATAATGTAATAAAGCTTGATGATACAGTAATTATAGAGTATCAAATGATAACTTATTAAGGGTATTGGAAACAATATAGCACCTGAAATGTTTTATTTTCAAAATTTGCACTCTAGCCACTCAGTTCTTTTCCATCATTATATGTACTGTTAATACACATGTTTAGAATAAGTCTTGGCAAATGATATGTATTACATGGGTGTCTGTTGTGTCATTGTTGCTAGTTGCTATTACTGTACTTGGTAATATAAATAACCCAAATGTTATTAATTATAAGCACATCCAGCACTCAATCTTTTCATAATGCCAACTAGAATATGTTTTGGAACAAAATGTTAAATGATAAATATTATCTAGTAAAGTCTACTGGGAAATGCAGCTGGGAGAAGTCATTTAAAATACCAGGATTCATAAAAAGCTATCTAAATAGTAGTCCACTTTTAATAGTCATTGGTTTTCCTAAACTAAAGGGACGGAAGTAATGTTCTATTTTTCTAAGGAGTTCATTCCCAATTGGATTACCTTTCCTGACAACTCTTCTTTCTTGGGACTTCTTATAGTCTTATGCTTTCCCCTACACAGGGTAGGAATTGACTGTCTTATGACCCTGTATCCTCAAAGCCCTCCTAGTGAATAAATTTAATAAAATTAAGTCATGAAACTATACTATCCTCCTAGAGAACCCTTCACAGTGATCTTCTGGAACCACTGTCACAATGCAGAGAAGGGGCTGCAGTGGGAATTTGATCAATGAAGGTGTTCCCTTTGGCTCAGTGAAACCAGGAAGTGTTTTTCAACTCACTGAAAGAGTAGACTGTATTTCTATAGAAGCTGAGATTACCCCTTTTGCATTATCATCCTCACACGAAGTCCTTAAAACCAAATACATTTCATACTGTCATTTAAAGCAGAAAGTTGTATGAATGTCTGCTATGTATCTCTTAATATCTCCTATGTTGGAAAATAAATTGTATACCACATTTAAGAAGGCCATATGCTTTTTTAAACCTCTTTCTAACCTGTGCTTATGTAATTAGTTTCATTAATTAACCCATCCAAATTCTAGCTATCTCTACAGATAACTGAAGAACCAATCAACCTGTCTAACTCTCATTTTAGCATCTGTTCTATTTATTGATTGTTCTTTATTCTCAAATATGAATACATTGTTTCCATTCCAGACTTGTTGTTTTGTTTTAAATACTTAAATCTTTGTGTGTGTGTGGTACATATATTTATTAAGAGTTATGGATGATATTCAGTATCTACGTCTAATTCTAGAACTCTAAAATTCAGAAGGGTGAGTTATGCCTGCACAATATTTTGAATGTTGTGTGCTCCAGAGTTCCTATAGTGAAAACTGTCACTCTCCCATCCAAGGGATGATTAGTTTAGAAGTACCCTCTCACTCTCAGTGGTTTACATGGTACTGATTATCACTGCCTTTTGTTGTAGGCTGAATATTTCTATGAATTCCTGTCCTTGCGCTCCCTGGATAAAGGCATCATGGCAGATCCAACCGTCAATGTCCCTCTACTGGGAACAGTGCCTCACAAGGCTTCAGGTGGGTAGTCTTTGCCTCAGAGAGAGGTTCACACTTGAAATGAAATGATGATGGATTAATATTTAAGATGTAGATGTCACCCATTAGAGGATTATAGAATATTTTCCTAGAGAGATTGTTAATACTTGATTTTAGAGCAGCTCAATTGTTATATCCTTATATCTTTAGGGCAAAAAATTAGGATGAGACTGAGGAAATGGCAGTTTTATAATTTCCTAAAAACTCTAGGTAGACCCAGTTCATACAATTCGTGATTTAAAAAACAAAAGTTACCAGGAGAGATATATCTGGCCAGTGAGTGTGGGTTAATGTACACATAAATGTGGCAAACATGCAAAGTAAGTGATAGGGGCAAATGGGAAAAATCAAGAAAAACTTCCCAAAAGTGAGCATTGTACAGTAGCCCCCCCTTATCTGAAGTTTTACTTTCTGCAGTTTCAGTTACCCTTAGAAAACTGTGGTCCATATTAAATGGACAATTCCAGAAATGAACAATGCATGAATTTTACACTGTGTGCCATTCTGAGTAGCATGATGAAATTTCACATTGTCCTCTCCATCCAGCCTGGAATGAGACTCATTCCTTTGTCCAGTGTATTTACACTGCATATACTAACTAACCATCTTGGTTATCAGATGGTCTATCTCAGTGCTTGTGTTCAAGTAACCCTAATTTTACTCAATAATGGCCCCAAAGCACAAGAGTAGTAATCCTGGCAATTCAGATATGCCAAAGAGAAGCCGTAAAGTATTTCCTTTACATGAAACAGTAAATATAGTACATTAAGGTATTTTGATAAAGAGATCACATTTATATAACTTTATACTTATATAACTTTATATTATTACAACATATTATTATAATTGTTCTATTTTATTGTAGTTATTAATTTCTTACTGTGCCTAATTTACAAGTTAAACTTTATAATAGGATGTGTATATAGGAAAAACAGTATATAAGGGCTGTCCAGAGGAAACTAGCATTATCAGTATAACGAGAACCCATTAGATGGCAGCCCTCATATATAGTTTTGTACACTTTCAGGTATCGACTGAGGATCTTGGAACATACTCTCACAGATAAAAAGGGACTACTGTATTAAATAGGAGTTTTCCACATAAGAAAGCAGAAGAAAGGGGTTTAGTACTTCAGATCCAGTCATTATTCTTTGCTAAAAAAAAAATATTATTAAATATGTGATATTTAGTTAGAGCTTTTTAGTTTACCAAGTACCCATTCATGCATTATCTAATTTGAGTTCTGGGAGGGAATTTAGGCCAGAATTACAGCTCCATTTTACAAATTAGAAAACAAAGTCTTCTGATGTTTAACTGACTTTCTCCAAGTTGTATATTAATAATAGTAGCGGAGCTAAGCCTAGAGCCAGGTTTTATGACTTTTAGAAAAATGGAGATCACTTTATATTAACATGCTCAAATATTTTCATCCAGTCTTTTTTCTATGAACATACATTTTTTCATAATTGTGGTAAAATTATATATTTGTTTTTACATCATGACTTTTTGCTTTTAACATTTTACATCAGCATTTTTCTGTCATAGATTTTTCCAAAAGTTGTTTTTAATCCCCTTATTAATATTCCATTTTATGAACATACCATAATTTACTTACCCATTCCTTTACTGTGCATTACACTGTCTTCAGGGTTTGAATTTAGAAACATCACTATACACATCTTTTTTAAGAAACAGATGGTCACTGGGTAGGGGACCTGTTTGTCTTATTCACCACAATTGCCTACACAGGGCCCAACAGAGAGCAAGCGTTCAGACAACACTTGTTGATGAATGTTCATAACAAAATCTTGGTGCTCATCTCATTATTTTGGTGTAATAAATTCTTAGAAGTGAATTATTGTGTCAACTCTGAACTTTTTAAAAAGCTCTTAGAACAGATTTCCAAAATGCCAATTACTTCCCACAAAGCTTATGCCTGTTTGTACCCTAGCTAGCAGTGTGGGAGAATGCCTGGCTTACTATAACCTCATCAGTGTGGGTTATTAATCATGTTAACTATTTTGCTGACTTAAAAAGTCAAAAGTGGTTTCTCAGTGTTCTTTTCATTTTTTAAATTCTTATAGAAGTAGAACATTTTCTTGTATATATGTAAAGTATCTGTGTACCACGCTTATTTCTATATTGACATAATAGTGTTCTTACTGATTTGCAAAGCTTGCTTTATATTAAGTATACTTTTCCTTTACTGAAATTCTTTGCAATTTATTATTTATATTTTTTTAAGGGGACAGAATTTTTAGGAACTTCAAAATTCTGTGTGGTCAAACTTTAGTGATTTTTTTCTATTCCTTTTAAGCTTGGAAATTAATTTCTATTCCAAAGAATAGTTAAGTGAGAACTTACAAATGCTCCTAGTGTTTTATAAAAATTTATTTTGGCAATGGTATGAGATAAGAGTCCATCTAACCTGAATTATTTTTCTGAGTCATCAACTTTTCCAATATGAGAGGTTGAATTGATTCAAGACCTTACTGTTTGTTCTAACACTATAATATTTGTAGTTTTATATTTTTTTAAATAATTGATAGCATAACCTTGACTCCTTTTTTTTTTTTTTAAGTCTTATTCTTCTTGAGGGACATTAGAAGAATTTTGTCAGATGTCAAACGAAAACCTCAATAGGAGCTAATTTAAATGTATGAAATAATCAGGAAATTGGGCACCCTTACAAAATCCATTTTCACTTTGTAGATAAGCAGTTATCTACTATTTCCAGTGGATCTGTATTGCCACATACCAGCACTACAAGAGTTGGAGACTAAATAGGCACATAGTTTTTTAATTTCCTGGTCTAACTGCCAATATGGTTGCAGACAGGAAGAGTGAATTTGCATTTCTCTTGGGTCATCCCAGTGCTGCAGGTATGACTAGCAGCCTCCTAGAGGATCTACTTCTAATATATTTTTATTTATTTATTTTTGACAGAGAGAGAGAGAGAGAGAGAGAGAGAGAGAGAGAGAGAGAGAGAGAGTGAGATACAGATACAGAGAGAGAACTGAACTGGGGAAGCTCCCAGTTCAGCATATGGTTCCGCACGGGCCGGGGCCGGGATTCGAGCCTCGGTCCCCAGCGCTGCAAAGTGAGCGCTTAACCCACTGAGCCATCCCAGCTTCCCCAAGGAGGATCTACTTCTAATCCAGATGGTTTCCAATCCAGGAAGCCCATGTTCATGAATGAGGCGTGGGTTCTGGAGATTCATTTGCCTGTGAGTTGTAGCCCCAAGGATATGGATATCCCAATACCAGAGACATGGATATCCCATTTCCACTCAGATGGCATTGCTGGGGCTGTACTGCATCATTCGGACAAGAAGGGCATTCTGGACACCAAATTCTTGGAATGTGTCCATGTCACATGTCTTGTGCCATGTCGCATGTCTCCTCATGTCATGTTCCTTTTTAGTCAATAATAATTGTCTATAAAATTTTTCTTGATCAGATTTTTTAAAGAATGAAGAATAAAATAAATACATAACATGTCTCACAATTTCCATTTTATTTTTCTGAAGTTTTTTCTTTGTCTTTTTCTGATTATTAAAGGAGCATAAGCTTATTGTAGCCCTTAAAATGCATAGTTAAAATAATTACATAGTTATACCTTCTCAACTTCCAGTAAATCTTGACTTTTTGGATTTCTAATTTAATGCTTGTATTTTAAATCTTCTCAGCTCTATTCACTTTTTGTGTGTAGTAAAAAAATAAATTAAAAAAGCTTACTGAAATTCTACCTCTTACGATATTGAAACAATGAGATTTTGAACATATACTGTGAGAGTATTTTAATAGAGCGTGATTAAATACAACATCATTTTCTTTTTTTCTTTATTGTTTGATAGAATCTGTGGGTGGGTGAGAGAGAGAGAGAGAGAGAAGTGGGGAGGGCCCAGAGCAGTCTCCATAGTTGTACATCATTATTTGTTTCTTTTCACACAGATGGATGTAGGACCATGCAGGGCGGGAACCGAACCAGGGCCTCCCATGTGGAAGGCGAGAGCCTTTGTCACTGAGCCATCCTGGTGGCTACCAGTTGTGCCACAGCTCAGCATATGTGGTTGCATGAGATTAGGGCTGGGAACCGAACCCTGGACCTCTTGATTGTGAGACAAGCTCTAAACCATTGAGCTATCCCTGCATTTTCTTATAATTTAAAATTTATATAAGTAATAAAATTTAGAGAAAAAAAATGGATGATACTTTAAGCAAGGTGACATGAAAAAGAATAAGCCTCTACATACAACTCCCCCTCCCCACACATAGATTTTTAGAGGCAGATGTAGGAATTGTTTGCAAAAAAATGCAGGTGCAAGAAGTTTATGGGAATTTTAGCCCATTGCAGGGCAGTTATTCATTAGCCTCATTAGTTCAGCCCCCACAGTAGGAGCAGCGAGGGTACCTTGAATTATTAAAAAGTAACCAAATCAGTATGCCTTTGCTCCTAAGCATCCAGGTAATGTTCATTATTTTCTACTGGTCTATTTTATACCCTCAAGCTGCTAAGCTGTACTTTTATCCCATGGATTCCTGTATGCTTAAACATTACATGCAAAAGAAAACTCTTGATCTTTAACAGTTACGAAGTGCCTGCCTTCTGGCATCTGAAGAGAACAAAAACAGGAAATGCAAACTGCAGGGTGGTTCAGTAAAATTACTGAGCTGGATAACAAAAAACATAATGTTTCCATAAAACCAGGGCTTTGCCTCTTTGAACACTCTGTCATACAATGAAACCAACAGAGCAGTGCTGTTTCTTAACCAAGACTTTTAGGAATCCAATGTCTAGAAATTTTTAAATAGGTGCTAATGCTGGACCATCTTTTTGGTGACTCAATCCTTAGCATAAAGAAAAGCCCAGAGTAGATGCTCAGTAAGTGTTTGCTGAGAAAACAAATGGATGTCAGCACAGCTTGCAGCATTAATAACTGTGTGAGATGATTTATAAGCATGTAGCGGTTTATAATCACATGGTATTGCGGGTGAGCTATCACCTGCCTTTGTCACCTCTTCCTTTGTGAGCATAGTGGCTTGTGTGACCACAGACTGAAACTGTATGAGTTGCTCTACCCATCTCAGTGTGGAAGAGGTATTTAATCAGAGTACATTTGTTGTTCATTGCTATTTAAGATTACGTTTATATGCTATCAGTTGCCATGAGTGTATACTTGAATGCCATGTGAGCTGTTTAGTCTGCTTTTGTTTTTCTGTGTTGTTTTAATTTAACCCCCGTTTCAGTTATACAACTTAGGCTGCACTGGATTTTATGGCATCTGACCTAATTTCATCTAGCTTTTGGTAGAAGTGGCTCTCTAGTCACATGCTTATTATTGCAAAAGCAAAATGTAACTTTCATATTTCTATTTCTCCTTGGAAGTACAAAACCTAGACTTTTTCTGCCTCCAGTGTCTCTTAGTCTTTGTGCATGTGTTTTTCTGAATGCATATTGCTAATATTTTATTCTCTATATCTCTCACTGTCTATGGTGAATTTTTGTCTCCTGTATATGTATATGAGGATGCATGTGTACATGTGCAAGTGTGTGCCTATATGTATAAGGGTATATGAATGTGTCTCCCATAAGGTATATCTTTGTGTCTGTGAGTGCCTAGTTTGTGATAGATAATATACTAGGTGCTGAGATTATAAAAACAAATAAGATATGGTCCTTGCCTTTGAAAATCTCATTTTAAGCAAAGAATGCAGAATCATAATTAAATCACTATCTTAGAAGGCAATCATTTAGAGAAGTGTTTGTGAAATATCAGGGGTGCCAAAAAAATGTATACACATTTTAAGAGATGTTATCTATTTATTAATTTTCAAAGTTTAATTAAATTACCACAGCAAAAGCATAGTATGACATTTGCTCAGAAGATGGCATTAATCAAATGCTAGCATCACCATGGGACAGGCAGGACAGTCAAAGAAAGTGTCAGAAGCACAGTTGTCATTCAAAGAGTACAAGACCAATTTGAAGTGATATTTGAAATTCAAGAACTTTGTAGAACTATAACGACAATAGAGGTGTGAGTATGCAACAGAACCTCCAATCCATCTAACAACTGCGAACATTCGTGATAAGTTTGAGAAACACGGTAAATTAAAATGGCATGTGTAGCGATACAAGCGGACACTTTGGCCATTGTTGCTCAAGCAGTAGTTCACCGTAATCAGAAGTGTCTGGATGCTGATGGCAACCACTTTGGGCATCTCTTTTAATTACAGAGGTCAATCACGACCTGTTTCATCTTTTGTTATCAATATTTATGTTATTACAATTTTAATACAGTTTTTCCTTTCTTAAAATGTGTATACTTATTTTGGCACGCTCTATATATAAGTGAAATGATTTAGACAGGAGACATTAGAAAAGGCTACAGAGAGCAAGTGCTATTTAATTTCGGTCTTGAAAGGTGGACGGGAAGATACTGGACAGAAATGAGGAGAAAATGTTCCCAACAAAGGGATGGGAGTGCAGAGACAGGACACTATGAATATGCACCACATGTTTGGGGACTGAAAGGAAGCACAGGTTTCACAAAAGTCAGTTACTGAAGATGAGGCTAACATACACCACTCACAGAAATTAACTCAAAATGGATTACAGATTTAAATGTACATCCTGAAACCATGAAACTCCCAAGAAGAAAACAGGAATAAAGCCCCTTAACAAAGGTCTTAGTAATGATTTTTTGGATATGACACCTAAAGCTCAAGCAATCAAATAAAAAATAAACAAATAGAACTACATCAAACTAAAAAGCTTTTGCAAAAGAAACCATCGACAAAGTAAAAGGAAAACCTATGGAATAGGAAAAAATATTTGCAAACCATATATTTGATAAGGGGTTAATCAAAATATATAGAGAGATACTGGGATAGCTCAATGGGTTGAGCACTTGCCTTGCAACTGTGAGGTCCGGGGATCAAATCCCAGCACTGACCCATGCAAACCCATGTGCTGAACTGTGGTGCAACTGTTAACAGCCAGATGGCAGTGAAGGTTCTCGCCTCCCATGCAGGAGGTCCCCAGTTCAGTTTCCACCCTGTGTGGAATGAAACTATGTCACAGCTGATGATGTATGTACAACTATGGAGACTGTTCTGGGCCCTCTCCACTTCTGTCTCTCTCTCTTTCTCTCAAATAATAAAGTAAATCTTTAAAAATATATGTATAATCAGACAGTTTCCCAATGGACAACTCCCTGATTATACATATATTTTTAAAGATTTACTTTATTATTTGAGAGAAAGAGAGAGAGAGACAGAAGTGGAGAGGGCCCAGAACAGTCTCCATAGTTGTACATACATCATCAGCTGTGACATAGTTTCATTTCCATGTAAAAAAAAAATATATATATATATATATATATGTATATACATATAAACCCATACAACTCAATAACAAAAACAAAATAATTTAAAAATGGGCAAAGGGCCTGAGTAGACATTTCTCCAAAGAAGATATACAAAAGGCTAATAGGAAGGGATGCCAGGATGGCTCAGTAGATTGAGTACTTGTCTTGCAGCCCCAGGGTCTAAGGATCAAATTCCTCTCCAGGCCATGCGGACCCATCTGCTGAACTGGGGTGTACCCCCAGTTTGGTTCTCACTGGAGTGAGCCTCCTATGTGGGAGGCCCCCGGTTTGGCTTCCACCCCAGGCATGCTTCCCCTCTGGGAGGCTCCCATGGGGAAGGCCCCAGCCAGTTCCTACCCTGTGCGCCCCACTCCCACCTGTGGAATGAAACTATGTAGAAAACTAATGACGTGCAACTCTGGAGACTGCTCTGGGCCCTCCCCCTTCTCTCTGTCTCTCTCTGCCTCTCTCTCTGTCAAAAACAATAAATCTTTAAAAAATAAAAAGGACAGCCAAAAGTTACATGAAAAGATGCTCAATATCACTAGTCCTTTTGGCTATTATCAAAGGACGAGAGATAACAAATGCTGGCATGGATGTGGAAAAAAGGGAACATTTGTGCACTAGTGGTGGAAATATAAATTGGTACAGCCACAATGAAAACAGTATGGAGGTTCCTTAAAAAATTAAAAATAGGGGAAGCTGGGATGACTCAGTGGGTTAAGCGCTCACTTTGCAGCCCTGGAGACCAGGGATCGAATCCCAGCCCCAGCCCTGACCCAGGAGGACCCATATGCTGAGCTGGGGTGTGCCCCCAGTTCAGTTCTTGCCGGGGCCTATGTGGGAGGCTCCTGGCCCAGTTCCTGCCCTGCACAGCCCCACACCCACCTGTGGAGTGAAACTATGGGGAAAAACTAATGCTGTCAACTATGGAGACTACGCTGGGCCCTCCCCCTTCTCTCTGTCTCTCTCTGTCTCTCTCTGTCAAAAACAAAAATTTTCATTTTAATTAAAAAATAAATTAAAAATAGAACTACCATATGATCCAGCAATTTGAGTTCTGGTACTATATCTAAGGGAAATGAAAACACCAACTCAAAAGATATCTGCACCCCTATCTTCATACAGCATTGTTTGCAATAGCCATGCCATAGAAACAACCTAAGTGTCCATCAGTGAATAAATGGATATTTTTCTAGGTTTTTAAATAGTAAAAATATTTTACAATGTCTTCAGGGTAAGTCACTGAAACATAAGCACCAAAAAAAGCAAGGTTTTTTATTTGTCTTCTTTACTAAAATATCCCCAGTATTTAGAAAAGTGACTGACACATAGTAAACACTCAATAAATATTTACTGAATGGATGAACTCTGTATTTTGACTAAAAATTGCATTTAACCATGTAGAGGGAAAAAATCGTCTTGAAAACCCTAAAAAGAGTTACTTATGGTTTGTTTTCCTCATTGAACTTTCTATTAGAATTTGCATCCTTGCTTTTCTTTCCTGGGATGTTCAGACACAGGTTTTTTAGAACCACAGGCCAAGGAACCCTCTGTTTATTTCTTTACTTTCACTGACTTAGAGACCATGTTAACAAATTACACACTTTTATGTGAGCACTCCAAACTCCCTAGAAGTACCCCTGATGAGTGACCATATAGTCATAATTTAACCAGATATGTAAATGTTTTGCTTTTACCACATCTAAAAATATGGATCAACTAGTAATTGTTCTTAACTGAATTCCCTACATATATGTATAAGAAGACATTTTTTTATATTTAACATTAAGATGTGTTTTGAAAGTTGACAATACTTATAAGCAGAAACGAAGAGTTTACTTACAGACATCTTCTCTTCTATACCAAGATTCTAAAAGCGAAAATAAAACTAAAGTGTCATTTTAAAAGAATTAGGTGGGCTGCAAAGTGGAAACTGGATAAGGTCCAGGAAAAAGATACACCTGGAAAATAATAGTTTGGATGATGACGTGTGATGAGGAAGAGTCTAAAGGTTCTATCTTTAGGTATCCTTTCAGGTTCTTTCATCTTTTTATAAATACCTTATATATATATATACCTCAGAAATTATTGGCCTACCCACCCATGCAAAAGAGTCATGAGAAAGAAATAAAATGTTATAATCGAACAAAGTGAAAATGAATTGGAAGAGTTAACAAATGAAAGAAATTATTTGACAGCTTCTTCTGAAATGGAGATTTCTACAATGGATTTTTGTGTTTTATAAATTGTCATTTTCATATATAAGATTTCATTAAACCAAGGAGTTCAATGGGAACAATTTTACTTTGGAGCTTCAGATACAATTTTGGTTTTCTTTTGTTTTTAATTTCTGTTAAAATACCTGTATATTCTTTTCATCATTTAATTGATTATTTGCAGTGCTCACATCTTATGATTCAAGAGAACTGGAAATTCGTGTTATTTTGAGACTGGCACAGTAATGAACACAGACAATGCCAAAACCTTAAGAGGGGTTTTTGGTTGCCAGAGCACATTAAGCAGGAAGATTGTATGACTTACGTGCAATGCCTTACGGAAAAGAGCAGACCAATTTCCAGCCCTTTTTTTTTCCCCCTTATAAATCTAAGGAAAGGTTTATGAAAACTCTTAACAGGGAAGGATTTTTCTTGGCTTGGTATGATTTTCCCAAAGTTGGCAATAACCATACTTGCCATACAGGAACAAAATTAAACAAAATTTCATAGGTATACCTATTAGCAATTTTCTTCCTATTTGTAAAGAACTAAAGTCTAGTAGATCAGCTAGGTCAGTCTTTCTCAGTGGATATGTTAAAACAATACCGTGGATTTTAGGAATTTACATAATCAATCTCTTAGCCAATGACTTGAGCCAATTTTCACACAGTGATTTGTGGGTATTTCACAATTGGTGGCCTTGCCCTCTCTGTATAACAACGTCATTGTTCCTACTCTTTGCTTAGTCAACACCTACACACCTCAAGTGATCATTAGATGCACAAAAAAGAAGTGTTTTCTCTTTAGGATCTTAACCCACTATATAAGCCTATCATGAAATTATTTCATTACACCACACTCTCTTCTAGATCCCCAAGATATGTCTATTTCTTAACATTAACAGATAGCCTGGGAAAATATTTACTTCATTAACTCATTCCAATGATTGGAGTCTAGTCTGAGTTATAGAATATTTTCAAAGAAGATATTTTCATCACTTTCAAGCAAACAGTAAAAATAAACTAGTGGGATATTGCTTATAGAGCTTTTTTTAATGGATCCTGAAATGTTGATTTTTAGCTGTTTAATTGTATAATATGGAGGCTAGTAAAGGTGCTCACAGTTTCTTTCCTAATTAATTAATTTATGCTGCCTATTTGCACCTTTAATTTTCAGAAAAATTCTTTTCAAGATAGTACAAGCCCAGACTACAAACAAAATGTCCCCAACTCCATGTTAGTAGAATACAAATTAAGGAGGGTTATTAATTCTTTTCTTTTTAAAGATTTATTTTTATTGTTTTTTTGACAGGGAGGGACAGAGAGAAGGATGGGGGTGCAGAGCAGTCTCCACAGTTGACAGAATTAGTTTTCCATATAGTTTCGCTCCACAGGTGGGCACAGGGCTGTGCAGGGCAGGAACTGGGCCAGGAGCCTCCCACATAGGCCCCGGCAAGAACTGAACTGGGGGCATACCCCAGCTCAGCACATGGGTCCGCATGGGCAGGAGCTGGGATTTGATCCTCAGTCCCCAGGGCTGCAAAGTGAGTGCTCAGCCTGCTAAGCCATTCCAGCTTCCCCCTCATTCTTTTCTTTATTCAGCATGATATACAAGTTCTATGGAGAATGCCAGATGATCAAATACACTCCCTACTCCCGGGCAGATACAAGAATGTCAGAGAATGAAACGTGAACATTATTGCTTTGTTCTTTGTCTCTTGCCAAGATTTCTATAAAACTGGAATGAAATAGATAACTTATTCCTCCATATTTTCTTTTCTTTAGTTGTTCAAGTTGGTTTCCCATGTCTTGGAAAACAAGACGGAGTGGCAGCATTTGAAGTGAATGTGATTGTAATGAATTCTGAAGGCAACACCATCCTACAGACGCCTCAAAATGCTATCTTCTTTAAAACATGTCAACAAGGTAATGAGTGATGGTGATTGAAGAGAAATATCATAAGGTTTTCAGGTGTGAGTTGGGCCAAAAATTATATATAGGTAGGTAGGTAGGTAGGTAGGTAAGGTAAGTGTTTATATAATTATAGTCACATCAGCGGGAGGAGAGGGTGATAAACAGAGACCAGTAACAAGTACTAAGACATTTTCTCTGCTTTAACCTCACTCACAATTTTAGGAACTCCACTACCTCCTTCAAAGTGCCCTCTCTTCTTCCTCTCTTCTTTCCCTCCTCCAACACGATCTTTGGAAGTCCCCAGGGATATCTCACCCTGAATTTTCCCCCTTTTCTTGATCTGAGTCCCCATAGCAAGGTTAGCAGCCATACCAGAAACTGCCACCTGTCAAGATAATACTCCCCATCTCCCCTGCCCAAAGCTTGTGCTGCTGACTTCCAGAGGACAGGGTGCCACCATCATGCCAGTGATCTCTGCCAGGCAAAGGCACCTCACCACAACACCCTGGACGCCCATTTAAGCATGAAGGCCTGACTCCTTTCCCATCCAGATACAGACTTTCCCAGCACAGAATTTAAGCTCTGGAGGTTTTTAGTGTTCTAAAGGTGTGCCTAATGTTCATTCTACCCTTTGAAAGTGAATATTGAGGGCACTATCATTTATTATATTTCAGCATGAATTTAAGGATATACAGTAGATTGATAAGTGAGGATGAAAGAAAGTAAAACTTGCTTTGCCTTCTTCCATGAGTTCCCTAATGTTGGAAATAAGATTGACAGATGCAGGGAATGCCAGGATGGCGCAGCAGGTTGAGTGCTCCTCTTGCAATTCTGGAATTCGAGGATCGAATCCCAGCCCCAACCTGTGCAGACCCACATGCTGAACTGGGGTGGGTGCCCAGTTCGGTTCTCATTGGAGGTGAGCTTCCCATGTGGAAGACCCCCAGTGAAGACCCCTAGTTCGACTCCCACCCAGGCATGCTTCCCATGTAGGAGGCCCCCAGCGGGGGCCGGCTTCCAATGTGGGAGGCCCCCAGATGGTTTCTGCCCTGTGTGGCCCCACACCCACCTGTGGAACAAAAACCATATCAAAGGCTGAAGACATACAACTATGGAGACTGCTCTGGGCCCTCCCGCTTCTCTCTGTCTCTCTCTGTCAAAAACAATAAAAATAAATCTTAAAAAAATATTGAGAGATGCAAAACCTTACCTTGGAGAAGACTTAGTGAAGTACAAGTGGTATGTATAGAGAGAAAGTGGTGGGAGTATTGGTATTCAGTATACAAGGGGGAACCCCCCAAAAACCCGGAATTTATAAAAAATTGTTTATTCTTTCATGTTTAAACTTCAGTCACCTTCAAAGTACCCTTTTTTTAAATTAAAATATACTTATTAAGATGCTTTTTCCACTGCTCAAAACAATTTTTGAACCCATTGATTTTGATGCCTTTAGTTCTTCTGCCAATTTTTGTTTCACCTCTCTCACATCAGCAAAACGTTTCCCTTTGAGGACTTTTTTCATCTGGGGAAGCATAAAAAAAAAGTGGCTGTGAGCAAGTTCCGGTGAATAAGGAGGGTGAGACATGGGGGTTATGCTGGTTTTGGTCAAAAACTGTTGACCACTCAGCACAGTGTGAGGCAGGTGCACTGTCATGCTGCACGCTGTTCATGTAAATCACCCATCATGAAGTGAGCAAACTCATTGAAAAAGCCTCTAAAAAATTGTGCTGAAACCAAACACAGTGCCCACAACGCCGGTGCTACATGGATGCAGAAGGGTTCCTAGAACTCTCACCTAGCAGGGGAAGCCTGTATTACAAGGGACCCACCCTCCAGAAGATAATTCCAATTTTGTGGGGTCTCCCTCGTATTATTGATCGTTGGTGCTCTGGGGGGGAAATTACCACTAATCTTTTCATGCTCACTTTAATTCTCCAAACATGATTACAAATGTGTTCATATTACTATGTTTCTCTTTTGTGAAGCTGAATGCCCAGGAGGGTGCCGAAATGGAGGCCTTTGTAATGAAAGACGAGTCTGCGAGTGTCCTGATGGATTCTATGGACCTCACTGTGAGAAAGGTAAAGAACAGAGTGCCAGCTTCCCTTGACTGCTGCCTAATGAAGTAGATGGATGTCACACGGGAGCCCACATGTATTCTTCACAAATCCCCTGAAATTGGGGTTTTTTTTGGTCACATTCTAAGGATTGGTGAAATCTTTTAAAGCATGGAAGAGCTATTGGAAAGTATTTCTTCTAAGAGTCGCTCTCTGTTCAATCCAGTATGTGGTGATGGGCAGAGAATTTTGGCACAATGTCTACATTCTGTTTGCCCCTCCCCCCCCACCCTCACCCCCAAATTATCCACTATTATATTTACTATACTTTGGCATCGTTTTATAAACATTTTGAAGTTTTTTTCTCTACTTAAATTGCATTTTAAAAGCTAGTATTATGATTGATTTGAAAGTATCTACTCCAATTAAAAGTAGCTTGATTCATAATTAAGTCTACACCTAAGTTATAAAGTTACTGTAAGCCAAAAAAAAAAAAAAAGGATGACTATCATTTTTGTAGTAAGTACATCCATTTAAGTGAAATTACTATTAAGAAAGTTATATGAAAAAGAGATAAATAATAAAATGTGTACTAACCCCAAGATGCTTAAATACTAAGAGCTTATTTGATCAGAATAATCAAAATATTTTTCATCTTCAAGCAGAATTTTTCTTGTTTTTATTTATTTTGGAATTATAAGATCAAAGAAATAGGGCAGGAAAAATATTTATAGTCATAAGAAGACCACATCTAAGTTGAAATAATGATTTGGGGCAAATTTTAATCACCCATTTAAATGGAACAACTCCAAAATTTTCTTACATGAAATCAGTTTAAAAATAGTCTGATATGAAAAAAAAATAGTCTGATTTACAGCACAAAAATAATTTTTAGTATATTGAACTTGTATCTCCAACGAGTGAGCATTTTTGAGTCAACCACAAAGCTTGAAAATGTAGACCTACTGTATTGCTGACATTTCTGAGATGCTCCTGTGCCCAAACCCTCTTTAATCAGAGTTATCTCTCTCTACTAGCCCTCTGCACACCACTCTGCATGAATGGTGGGCTTTGTGTTACTCCTGGTTTCTGCATCTGCCCACCTGGATTCTATGGAGTCAATTGTGATAAAGGTAACAGTTTCTTTTTAAGAACAAGGTTCTTTTTACCTTTTCAATGTGTGATTAAAAGAAGTATATTTAATGTATTATCACTCTTTGTAACAGTGCTGTAAATAGGGTGTCTCACTTAGCTAGTGGCTTAATAACTTTAACTCCAACTTTTAGTGTAGCCTAACACAGTTGAAGCTTATTTTCACTCACAAAATGCTCCAGTGCAGGAATACCTGGTCAGTGGGCAGCACACCTTTTCTCCAAACAGTGACTCAGGGACCCAGGCACCTTCCATCTGTAGTCCTGCCTAGAGCTTTGGAGCTCTTTGGATCTAGCCACTAAGCAGAGAAAGAAAAATTGGAATAGGCACTGCTTGAAAACCAACAACAACAAAAAGCAAACGAACAAAAATACCTACTCAGTAGTGACCTACAACTCTTCCACACCTCTTCTGTAGGTAGGAATTAAACCCATGGTTCTACCTGGATGTGGGTAGGAGAAATGTCATCCCTGGCTGAACAGATATCTTCTAGTGACAACTTTATGGGAGGGGAGCATGGATTTTTGTGATCAGCTAGCTGTCCCTGCCACATGGGTTTTGGTAGATCCCAAATCAATTTTATAGGTGAGCTTCTAAGATGGAAATGAAACAACTTGTTCCAAATTGCCTAACCTGGAAGTTCGTGGACCCCAGTTCAATGCTCTGCTTATAGGTCACATCCCTCCTCCTGTACCACACCATCGCCAGATTTTACTCTCAGAAAACGGGTTGAAGTTTTGTCCTAAAATATTATTGAATTATCCATGTTCTTTACAAGATACCTGTCTATTTTGTAGAGTTCACATATTTTATAGGAAAAAATCAAATAATACCTGCAAAGAGTACATATTTAATGAAATTATCCCAGTATTAAAATGCTAATTTCATGAGCAGAATTCTATTCTTTAAATAAATATGAGGTCTTCCTGGAAAAACTCCAGCCATGATTGCCTCTATTTTTTATATTACATGGCTGGATACTTTCCCAACAGCCCTCATATATGCTGGAAATACAGTGAGTGTTACTTTTTAGAACTGTCTCTTTAATGATAGTGCAGTTAGCATCAACTAAGATTGAAATAAACAGCTTTTAATAAAAAGAATAAAAAGAGCCCTTAGCGCGTGTCAGAATAATAATTTTGGTTTTCTGCTATTTTCTGGCATACAGAGTACTTTCATACAATTATCTGGTTTTCTTCTGAACAACCTTTTGAGATATGTAAAGTTTGATTCATCACATTTGCATATAAGTGAGGTTTATAGAGCTTGAGGAGTTTGACCCACATTCACGTCTTTTACTGAACCATGTTGATACTCAGGCTCCCTGTTTGGGTCCTGATTCCTCCACAAGTGACTGGTTCTGCACAGATATCTTGATCTCTCTGTGGATCATGCTTTTCCCATCTCTGAACTGGAAATTAGCTATAGATCCCTGGTCTCCCACTCCTAAGCTAACTGAGACAACATGTGAGAGCATCTCTACCCTTTATTTTTAAGTAATCTTTTAAAACTAGAACATTGGACCAAAACATTTTTTTTTTAATTTATACTCATAAGGATTGAGGACTAATGACATTGATAATAATTAACAACCAGTGAGTAAAATTCTTTATTGTGAATCTTCTTTTTATTTGTCTAAATTTAGCATTCAGTATCTCTGCTATTTTATAATTAGGCATTTCTTGAAGTAGAATTAAGCTTAAATTATCTCAAGACTAATAGAAAATAAAGCAGATCCTCAGCTTTGTGACACCGGTGTAGATGTGGTTGTTCTTTGTATCATTTGTATAGTGGAGTGTCAATTGCATTGTTTTTCTGATGATATGCTGTCACAAACACTGCATGGTCACTGTTGAAGGAAGATATCTATCTGTATTCCAGTGTATTTTACATTTGGTAACATTCTACCTTTCAGATGAAAGATTTTCCTCCTTGTTAGAGTCCAATTTTTTTTTTTTTCACTGTTTTAGAAAGTTTGTTGAAATTAGACTTTGTCTCACTGGAGATCAGGGAACAATATATATATATATATATATATATTATTTTCTTCTTCCTCAACAAAAAACGCTTATGTTATCCAGGAGGGAGTATAGAGCTTCTGAAAAATGGTTCAATTTCTGGCATGGAGCTAGACCTTAGCACTACTTTTTTTATTTTTTTTTAAGATTTATTTTTATTATTTTTGACAGAGAGATACAGAGACAGAGAGAAGGGGGAGGGCCCAGAACAGTCTCCATAGTTGCACATAATTGGTTTTTCCACATAGTTTCATTCCACAGGTGGACACGGGGCTGCACAGGGCAGGAACTGAGCCGGGGTCTCACCCTGGTGAGAACTGAACTGAGGGCACTCCCCAGTTCAGCATATGGGTCCACACGGGCCAGGGCCGGGATTTGATCCTCGGATCTCGGGGCTGCAAAGTGAGTGCTTAACCCACTGAGCCATCCCAGCTTCCCCTGTATTTTTTTTTTTAAGATCTATTTTATTGTTTGACAGAGACAGAGAGAAGGGGGACGGCCCAGAGCATTTCCTACAGCCATAGATCATCAGTTTTCGACATAGTTTTATTCCACAGGTAGATGTGGGACCTCACAGGGTGGGAACGGAACCAGGGGCCTCCCACATGGGATACACACCCCAATTCAGCATATGGGTCTGCACAGGCCAGGGCCAAGACTTGACCCCAAAGCTGTAAGGCAAGTGCTCAACCCGATGGGCCATCCTGGCTTCCCTAGCATTGCATCGTTGAAGAAGCATTAAAGATTAATTTTCACTGGCTCTTGGAACATCAGTCACAAACTTCAGGAATTGTGTAGTTAAACATTGGCCTGAGGGACCCTCAGTTCCTGTGAAGGTGTCTCTGGCTCATTTTCCTAGTCAAAAGTCATTGTACAACAGACATGTAAAGAAACTTGGTCAGGACAGTAGAATTCTATGCATCTACTAAGATTGTGGCCAGATTCAATCACCAGCTTTGTCATCTTCTGTAACTTTCAAATAAGCTCCTCAGTTCTTTGTCTTCCACAAGTTTGTAGTGATAGAGGGCTCTGTCCAAGCAGGCACTGATCCCCAGGCGAAACAGGGACAAGTAGGAAGAAAGGACACAAACACAACTGTCCAGCCTAACAATACTAGCACCAAGTAACAAAGAGAACGCCCCAAGAGCTGGTTCTCCTAACCCAAATCTTAACTCCTATACTCAAATAATAGAGCTCCCCTCTACATTAGGAGGCTTGATTTTGCCAAAGCAAGTACAGCATTGTCTTAAACTGGGAGACACTTATGATTAAAAAAAAAAAAGACTTTATCATTTAAGAAGCATGGCATTCATAGAACATTCTAGTTGTACTTTTTTCCCACAAAGAAAGCATACATTTATAATGTTTGGATTGTCTTTCTGATTTTCCTCCTGGAAGTTTACTTCAGCTTTGGTTCATCCATAGCCAACTTTGGCCTGTTTCATGTAAGCCATCTAACTTGAATTGCTCAGAATCCAAGCTCTTCTTTTAATCTCCTTTATAGAATGAGCCAACTTGTCTATTTTCAGATATTTTGCTCTGCCACATCCCCATTTCTGTCTTTCTTCTGTTTTAGGTGCCAGTGAGCAGTCAAATTGCAGCTGACACACAGAGAGTGGGTTTAAAGATTTATTTTGTTTTTTGACAGACAGAGAGAAACAGAGACAGAGAGAGACAGAGAGAAGGGGAAGGGCCCAGAGCAGTCTCCATAGTTGTACATCATCAGTTTTCAACGTTGTTTCTTTCCACACAGGTGGGCGGGGGTCGCACAGGGCGGGAACTGTGCTGGGAGCCTCCCACATGGGAGGCACACCCCCTCAAGCCAGGGGCCAAACCAGAGGGCAAGAACTGAACTAGGGACCCCTTGCATGGGAAGCGCACCCCAGTTCAACATATGGGTCCACACATGCCAGGGCTTGGATTCGATCCTCAGTCCCCGGGGCTGCAAAGCAAGCACTTAACCCGTTGAGCTATCCTGGTTTCCTCAAAAGTAGGTTTAAAAGGCATCACATGCAGTTTGATTATTACCTAGATCAGGGGTCTCCAAACTACGGCCCGGCCTGCGAGGCCCTCTCATCCTGCCCTTGGAGACCTTTTTATCGGAATAAAATAATATTAAATAAATAATTAAAAACAACATCTATGTTTTGATTCTTTTTTATTTGGACCTTGAGTGTGTAGTCGGTCCCCAAACTGCTGTTTGATAGTTAATGCGGCCCGCAGGCTGAAAAGTTTAGAGACCCCTGACCTAGATAATCAGTTAATTGGACTCCCACCACAATGTATCCCAGTTCTTCATCCCTCTGGCTCATGATGCTGCCACATTCCTACCTATGGGATCTCATGAATGGTGGAAGTGTGGCTTTTCCTGAATACTACCTACTCCTCTTCCAAAGATCATGAAAGTCTTTTTTTTTTTAATACTTATTACATAAGATGAATTCTTCTTATTTTTAAAAAATGGTTGCTTTCTGCTCTGTCAGATCCTAATACTTATGACTTGTCTTCCTTTTGTTTATTCAACTTTGAAAACTTTCTCTTTGAATGTTTTCTTCCTTTTCATTTCTTTATCTTAAACATTTGGGGGGGGATTTATAATGTTCTCCTTTTAAGACATAGATATTTACAAGAAAATAAAAAAGATAACTTTTTACACATGTGCCTCTTTTCCCTAAGATATAACCCCCTAGGGGTGGTTACTATGTAATGTGTATGGTATCCTATTATGTTGTTGGAATCTGCAAATGGTCAAACAATTGGTTACAAGTCTTGTGTTTGTAAAGTGGGTTACTTTATTACCTAAGTAAACAGGCAAGTAGCAAATGCCTCAGAAGTATTACCTAACTGTAAGTGAATTTGTTTGTTTGTTTGTTTTAGATTTAACCGACTGTCTAATACAATGCCATTTTTCATTGTAACAGCAAACTGCTCAACTACCTGCTTTAATGGAGGAACCTGTTTCTACCCTGGAAAGTGTATTTGCCCTCCAGGACTAGAGGGAGAACAGTGTGAAATAAGTGAGTATTGACCTTCTTCATTCTCTTTGATTTGGGGGGTGGAAGGATGGCTTAGAAACTTCTTCTAACCCCTTCATTTTACCAACAAAGAATCGAAGCTCAGAGACAATGATAGACTTGTCTAAGGTCTCAGGACAGTGGCTTCTTTTCACTAGATTCAGCTCCATTCATTTTGGCTAAAGGTGAGGCAAAGAATGACATAGCTGACCTTAGACAACTCAAAGAAAATGCTCTCTGACTCAGCTATATATGGATTTGGATTACTCAGCATATAGAGTTATTCTTAGTGGTTTTGTCCCCTTCTTATTGTGCAAAGCCCATAATTTCAGCTTAGAAATGTAGACCAGACCTTCAGGACAGCTGGGATTTGCTCACCTACCTGCATGAATCGAGAGTTTTATTCTCTGCCACTCACTGTTGACAGTGCAGATAATCTAAGAGAAAAGGATAAACTCAAGTAAAACAAGAGAAAGGGTCCACAGCAATAAAAAAGAATGAACTAATTAACACACACAACAACATGAATGAATCACACAGATGTTAAGAAAAAGGATCTAGACACAAAAAAGTGTGTATTATATTATTCCATTTTTATGAAGTTCAAGAACAGACAAAATTAATGAATGACAGTGGAAACCAGAATAGACATTGGATCACACAGGACCTTTACGGGCTGCCAAAAATACTCTGTACTTTGATTGATGAAGTGTTACATGAGTATTTATCTATGTAAAAAAAAATGGTTGAGCTGTAAATTTAAGATTGGGACATGTTATACCTTCACTATATATTTGGCATGCTCCAGTACAAAAATAAAAATAAAAAATTTAAGAATAGAATATAGTAGATAATCATTGTTGGGGGAATCAGGATATCAAACTGCTTGTGCTAGCTCTGCCACTGTCTGCTAAACTCAGAAACAAGCCAATCCCATCCCGGATTGCTTTATGACCCAGAAGATACCATCAAATCTTCTCTCAGGAAGGTGTGAAAGCAACATGAGCACATCTGCTCAGGGTGCCCTGTTCCTCCCTGCCTTTCTGGAAGACCTTTCCATTTCAAGCGCTATTATATCCGCAACACACCACAGTGTTTGGTACAGCCATAGTTTCTGAAGTTGCAGTGCATTCAAAATTAAATAATACTGACTTCCTATTTTAACTTTCAACCTCTAATTTACTTGTGGTTTTTGTACTTTAATGGGTAGTATATGAAGTAACCACTTGTTATAGAGTTCAAATGAAATACCTCTGAAGTTTCCATAGAACCCATAATTAATTGTCAGGATGTGGTTTCTGTTCTTATTTGTTACCCTTCCCTGCTAAAGATATCTGTGAACTTACTTCCCTCAGTTTTCTCCCTGTACTTACTCTAAGAATTTGCATAGCTATTTGGTTCCTGTTTTAAGGATCTTTGTTCATGGGCTCGTTTCTCTTCATGTAAGTATGCTATTTCATGCCCTTAGGTTTATGATCTTTTCATTGGCAGAGACAATGTTTTCTATTCATTTTTGGTTGGTTGGTTGGTTGGTTGGTTGGTTGGTTGGTTGGTTGGTTGGTTGGTTGGTTTGGGTTGTTTTTTTATTTTCTTCTAACTGCACCAAAAATATGGGCCTTTGAAATCTCCTGATTATCCCTATCACAAGTTAAACTCAAATCCTTTTAGGAATTTTTTTTCTATTACCACATTACCACAAAATGTATACAGAAATGGGTCTTGAGTAAAAAAGTGCCTCTTGTGTAATAGAGACAAAAGTTGAATTATGTATTTTTATTTTTTAATTGAGACATAATTCACATACCATAAAATTTACCATTTCAAAAAGTATACAATTCACTGTATTCAAAAAATCATGCAGTATTACTTTTCTCTAATTCCAGAACATGTCATCACCTCCAAAAGAAACCCTATACCAATTAGCAGTCACTCCTCATTCCTCTTTCTCCAAGACCCTGGAAACCACTAATTTGCTATCTCTTTAAGATTTCCAATTCCATCTGGACATTTCATATACATAGGATCATATAACATATGGCCACTGTGTCTAACTTTTTTCACCTAATATGTTTTCAAGGTGTATCCATGTGGTAGCATATATAATTACTTCCTTTTAATTGCTGGATAATATTCTATTGTATGGATATACCAACTACATTGTGTTTATCAGTTCATCAATTGATGGACATTTGCTTGTTTCCACTTTGGGACTATTTTGAATAATGATGCTATGAACATTCGTGTACAAGTTTTTGTATGGACATATATTTTCAGTTCTCTTGGGTGTATACTTAGAAGAAGAATTGCCAGACCATATGTTAACTCTATGTTTAATTTTTTGAGGAATAGCCAAATTGTTTTCCAAAGAGTCTGTTCAATTCCCACCAGTAATGTACAAGTGTTCCAATTTCTCTACATTCTTGTCAACACTTGTTATTTATTGTCCTTTTTTTTCTGAAAATATATATTCTGATGTCATTTATATTTTCATTTCTCTTGGTGTCTGTCAGGATTAATATCTTCTCAAACATCATTCTGACTTGATTATGAGGTATACTTGCAGATTAACAAATAAGACCATGATTACAGGTATCTGTATTTAGTACACATTTATCTTGTTATAGCTTCCCCAAGAATCTTTATTCAATTCCCATTTTATTCAGTGTTTTTATCATAAATGGGTGTTGTATCTTGTCCAATGCTTTTTCTGCATCAACTGAGATAATCATGTGGTTTTTATCCTTTGTTTGGTTTATGTGCTGGATTACATTGATTGTTTCCCAAGAATCGTTAATGAACATTCAGTTAAGAACACACAAATAGGGGGAAGCCAGGATGGCTCAGTGAGTTAAGCACTCACTTTGCAGCCCCTGGGACCAAGGATTGAATCCCAGTCCCAGCCTGTGCGGACCCATATGCTAAACTATGGAGTGCCCCCCAGTTCCCACCGGGGCGAGACCCTGGCCCAGTTCCTGCCCTGTGCAACCCCCCACCCACCTGTAGAATGAAACTATGTGGAAAAACCGATGATGTGCAACTATGGAGACTGTTCTGGGCCCTCCCCCTTCTCTCTGTCTCTGTATCTCTCTCTCTCTCTCTCTCTCTCTCTCTCTCTCTCTCTCTCTCTCTCTCTCTGTCAAAAACAATAAAAATAAAAATAAAATAAAAAAAGAACACACAAATTATTTATACTGTATTATAAACAAGTTTTTAAAGTAACTTAGTGGGTTCTTACAAAAGTTCTCTGTAAAAAAATTAGAATATTGAATAAAACAATAAAAAATCTTCTATAGTCATAAAACCCAGAGATGATGGTTGTTGGTACTTATTGTAAACCTTTTTTATCTTTTTTTCTATGTGAAACAGAGTAGCTAATTTAAGTTATCCCACAATCTGATGGGTGGAGGAAGTTTAATGTCTTTATTTTGTTGATACCTTATCTCATTGTTCTCCTGGACTCATCCACCTGTTATAGTAAAAATGCTAACTGTTTAAACTTAGTCAAATCTGTTTGTCTTTTAGGCACTCTCTAGTTGACTCAGTTTTCCACAGTTCAATGGATAGAATTCGGCTGCAAAATATTTTTAAGAAAAGGAAGTCAATATTAAAGACACGTAAAGGATTCTGAATTTTGAAACAATTAGATTTTCATGAGATTTTGCCTTCATGAGGTTTGATCTAGGAATGGCCTTCCAACAGCTGCCTGCAATCACATTTCTCTTGTGTGGTAACCAGGAGAGAATGTCCTCCTTCCTTGCTGCAGTGAACCTACGGGTTCTCATTATCCTCTTGCCAAGAAAATAAAAAGACCCATGGAGTCAATGAAACGTTCTCTCCACCAATCATTCTCTGTATTATTCCTAGTTACCAAGTCCACCACTCAAAGAACATGGGAAATTTGGGCTTACCAAATATTTCACAATAAGTATTCTATCTTTTCTGCCATATAATTATTTCCCACATCTTTCTTACTTGAAAAACCTCAGGGCATTGCAGAATACTGTGTTAATGATCCAATTTTGTGCATATGATGGGGTCTGATGTTTCTTTGATGCAAATAGAATTTCAGAGTTAGGCACTTCTTTTCTTTAGGTTCTTCCTGGGATCTTGACCAAATACTAATTGCTATTCTTTGTATCCAAACCTAACAAAAAAGACCCTTTTGGATTTTTGTTGTTGTTGTTAAATTTATTGGGGTGACATTAATTGATATTAATTACATTGTTTACAGGTGTACAATTCTACATTACATTGTCTATACATTGCATTATGTGCTCACCACCCAGAATCAGCTCACTTTCCATCACCGTGTGTTTGATTCCCCCTCCCTCCTCCCCCCACCTATCTCTCCCCCCCACCTCCCCCCTTACCCTCAGGTAACCACTAAACTATTGACTGTGTCCATGAGTCTTTGTTTCTTTGTTACTTTCAGTTTTATATTCCACCTATAAGTGAGGTCATATGTTTCTTGATTCTTTCATTCTGACTTATTTTGCTTAATAAGATGTTCCCTTTTGGACTTTTATTGGTCAATGAAAAGGTGGTAGTCTATTATTAAAGGTTGTTTAATCCCTTTTTCTGGAGCTTCCTTGCATCAGAAAAACCTAAAGATCTAATGGCATTCCAGGTTTTTGAAGAGACTTAAACATCTTAATATTATGTCTTATCTTGTCTACATTATAACTAAAGGCTGCTTGGTTCAATTTATGTATGAAGAAAGTCATTTCGGATAAGTAAAAAGGAAGGTATGTTTTTAGAAAAAATGCTTTTCATATGGAATTCACTTCATATTCATCAAGCATAATGCTTCCTGGTAAAATATATAGTTCACTTCTTTCAAAGCTTTGAACATAAAAAGAAGAGCTTCGAGAATAAGAGGTGGGTTGTTTTAAAATAAAGATTTCATTTCTTCTCCTTACGTATTTTTTTTAAGATTATTTTTATTGTTTTTGACAGAGAGAGAGAGAGAGATACAGAGACAGAGAGAAGGGGAGGGCCCAGAACAGTCTCCATAGTTGCACATCATTGGTTTTTCCACATAGTTTCATTCCACCGGTGGGCATGGGGCTGCACAGGGCAGGAACTGGGCCGGGGTCTCACCCCAGTGAGAACTGAACTGGGGGCACTCCCCAGTTCAGCATATGGGGTCTGCACAGGCCGGAGCCGGGATTTGATCCTCAATCCCCGGCACTGCAAAGTGAGCACTTAACCCACTGAGCCATCCTGGCTTCCCCTCTTCTTACGTATTGAGGCCTAATTTATAATGACTATTTTGCTAAAGTGGAAAAAAAAAAGGCAAGAAAAAGAACAACAATAACAACAAAAAATATCCAAACTCCCCCATTACCAAAAATCTAATTGTTTTTTGCTCTGTTTGCAACATCATTACACTGGTCACAGGATGTGGTTTCAGCTCTGGGTGAACAACCCTTTATCTTCTACCTCTTCAAAAAATTCAGCCTTAGCATGGCAAAGTCTAGATTGCAGAGGAAGAATAAGTAGCTTCTGGAGTAAGAAGAAAATTATTGTATGATTTTTACATCTAAGGCAGTATTCCAGCTCTAAAATTCTGCAATTCAAAGATCTGTGAAAACATTAGCAATATTCATTTGGCACATAGATAAAAGGAAGAATGATGTATTATTAGGATCTGAGACATCCCAGCAAAATGCATAGATGTGCTATTAAGGCACCTTTTGTGCCCCACCTCATACATATCCTTCTTAGCCAGCCTTTCATTCCAGCCACTGCTATGACAACCTGTATTGCACAGGTATAATAACCTGATTTACCTCATCTTAGCTTTTCTACACGTCTCTTGCTTTCCACCCAGAGACACCTCTGGGTCAAAAAGAAAAAAAATGCATCCTGTACTTACAAGGTTACAGAATGAAAGTGCAAGGAAGTTATCCCATGGGGCGACCTGTGCCTAGTGGGAGACAGCTGCTGACACGTAAATGCCTCCCTCCCTTCTTTCAGACAACCAGAAGGTGCCATCTATGTGGCTCCTCAGAAGGATCCAGCAGGAGAGAGCCCAGTTGCCATAGCAACAACCTACCCTCAAATATATTCTTGTGTTGGCTTTCCCTCCTTTTGTTTTACTCCTCCAGTCTCCCCATTCCTGTTTCCTAGGATCACTTCCCCAAATAAACTATCTGTATGCAAGCCCTGCTTTCTGGAGAATCCTAGGCTAAGACAGATGTGTTCAGGTACAGGTATAGACCTGCTTTCAGAAAAGGTGGCATTCAAAAAAATTAAAACTCAAATAAGTCAGAATGAAAGAATCAAGAAACATATGACCTCACTTATAGGTGGAATATAAAACTGAAAGTAACAAAGAATCAAAGACTCATGGACACAGTCAATAGTTTAGTGGTTACCTGAGGGTAAGGGGAGAGGTGGGGGGGAGTAGGGAGGGGGAATCAAACACATGGTGATGGAAAGTGAGCTGATTCTGGGTGGTGAGCACATAATGAGATGTATAGACAATGTAATGTAGAATTGTACACCTGGAAAAATGTAATTGATATCAATTAGTGTCACCCCAATAAATTTAACAAAAAAAATTAGAACTCAAAGAAAAGACCATTTAAAGTGTCATTTCTATATTAAATTTTAGTATATCTTAAATTACATGTGTTTATGATTCAGTTAAAATATTATTATATTTATAAAAAGGAATGTAAATACAGGCTTTTGAACAACACACTTATTATAGAAGATAATATCCAAAATGGTATAATAAGTAAAAATACTAGCCTTGTTGTCCCAAAAACAAAATGCAAGCAGTTCCAAAGCCAGATTAAATCTGAAATAAGTGGAAATAACTACCGTTTAAAAGCATTTATCCTCTCAATGCCTTGCAATTTCTTTGAAAAATGTAATTACCTCTGAATGAAGCATTTGAGTTTCTTGCTTATTTGTATTCTTCTCTGTTTTAGGCAAATGCCCACAACCCTGTCGAAATGGAGGTAAATGCATTGGCAAAAGCAAATGTAAGTGCTCCAAAGGTTACCACGGAGACCTCTGTTCAAAGCGTAAGTACCTGTGCACATAATCAGTCTGGGTTATGGAATAATTAAAGTAGCAGTAGTCTCAGACTACATAACTTCTGTGTTTACTGCATGTTGCCTCGGCAGCACAATTAACCTATTTTCACTAATGCACATGTTTCCTTTATATAGAACGAAGATGTCATGTGAAATCAGCACATGTAGAAAAACTTAGGCACATTCACATACTCAACTGAACTATTTAACCATTAGGAGTTTTCTTAAGTAAATTAACTTCTATTGCCTAGCAGTTTCGAAGTCCTGCTGAGCGCCTTTTGTGAATGAGAAGCATCAAGCTTAGTGTGAAATCACTCTCAGGACTTTTTCAATAAGTCCCAAACTGGCTTGTAGCTGAAGATTGACTTAGGGGGGAAATAAAGGTGGCTGAAGCCAAAACTAACACGTTCCAAAGAACTGCAAGAAAAACAGCTGTGTAATTCTGTTGAAAAATGACAGTTCAGGAAACATTCTTTATATCTCCTTTGATTCTAGCTGTCTGCGAGCCTGGCTGCAGTGCACATGGAACCTGCCATGAACCCAACAGATGCCAATGTCAAGAAGGCTGGCATGGAAGATACTGCAATAAAAGTGAGTGGGAGCCGTCTGGACTCCAAAGGCTAATAGACAACTCATAACTCAGCCCTGCTTTCTGTTTCATTAAAAGCAACTTCTTCTCCTCCCTCTTCTCCCCAACGCCTCCTCTTGACACCCATAACTCTAAAGTTTAGAGTCTAAACTTAAAGCATAAAGAGAATGCATCATTGGAAAATATCACCACACATTTTTTCCAGGTCAAATTAGTAAAACAGGTTGATTTTCTTTTTTTGCATTATGATTTCATTTATTCGTCTTTGACTATCACATATCTGTATATTTCACTAACATCAAAATGCAATGTTATAAATATTACATTAAACAATCAGTTGTCTTTTAATGAAAATAAACTTCAAATATTATTTTATATTCCCCAATTATTTACCATTCGTAGTGTTCTTTATTCCTTGCTGTAGGTCCAAGTTGTATCTAGTATGGTTTCCCTTTAACCTGAATAGTTTCATTTATGTTTCTAACAGTGCAGCTCTGCTGGTTACTAACTCTCTCAGTTTTTGTTTATATAAAAACTTAACCTTATTTGTTGAAGAATTATTTGCTAGACATAAATTATGGCCTCAAATTACTATTTTTCATTTCAGCAGGGTTTTTTTTTTCTTTGTGAAATTTATTGGGGTGACATTGGTTGGTAAAAATTACATAGGTTCCAGGTGTACAATTCTACATTACATTGTCTATGCATTCATTGCATTATGTGCTCACCACCCAGAATCAGTTCTTTTTCCATCACCATATATTTGATGTCCTCTCTCTACTCCTCCACCCCAGCATCACACTCTCCAAGTTTATACTACAGAACGTCAATAATCAAAAAAGCTTGGTATTGGCAGAAAAACAGACACATGGGCCAATGAAACAGAATCAAAAACCCAGAAATAGGGGAGGCAGGGATGGCTCAGTGGGTTAAGCGCTCACTTTGCAGTGCTGGGGACCAAGGATCAAATTCTGGCCCTAGCCCATGCGGACCCATGTGCTGAACTGGGGAGTACCCCCAGTTCAGTTCTCACTAGGGTGAGACCCCGGCCCAGTTCCTGTCCTGTGCAGCCCTGGGCCCTCCTGTGGAATGAAACTATGGAAAAACCAATGATGTGCAACTATGGAGACTATTCTGGTCCCTCCCCCGTCTCTCTGTCTGTCTGTCTGTCTGTCTGTCTCTCTCTCTCTCTCTCTCTCTCTCTCTCTCTCTCTCTCTGTCAAAAACAAAAATAAATCTTTAAAAAAAAAACAAAACAGAAATAAACCTACAAATATACGGGCAGATAATTTTTGACAAAGGAGTGAAAATATATACAATGGAGAAAAGAAACCATCTTCAGGAAATGATTTGTTAATATAGTATGTGAACTATGAAAGAAATGACAAGTAACAGTAAGATTTAAAATCAAATGTGGAATTAATATCAAATCAGCTCTGATTTTATCACTGAAGATTTATCAGTTAGCATTTAAAACATGAAGTGTTTTGCCCTTTAAAATCTTTAAATTGGGGGCAGCCTGGATGGCCCAGTGGGTTGAATGCTCACTTTGCAGCCCTGAGGACTGATGATTGAGTCCCGGCCCTGGCCCATGTGGACCCATATGCTGAACTGGGATGTGCTTCCCATGTGGGAGGCCCCCAGCCTGGTTCTCAACCTGCGCAGCCCCACACCCACCTTTGTGGAATGAAACCACATTGAAAACTGATGATGTAAAACTATGGAGACTGCTCTGGGCCCTCCCCTTCTCTGTCTCTGTCTCTCTCTCTCTCTCACTTTCTTTATCCAAAACAATAAATATTTTTTTTAAATCTTTAAATTGTATTGATTATGGTATGTTTTAAATGAGTTCTTTTGAGGGAAAGAAAGAAGTCTATAAAGAGTGGGACAGATATTATAATGGAGTTACTTTTTTCCAAATTTATTGACTATCAAAAATGAACTAGCTATTTAGATAATAAACCACTGGCCTGTTTTATACAAAAAAAAAGAAACCTGCTAAATGCAACTATTTTACTTTGGTTGATGTCTTCTCTGTGCTAAGCATGAATACAGGCACATTAATGAACAGAGAGAAAAGGCTCTGCCTGGTAGAAGCCAGACTCCAGTGGACGGGAGACAGTCAATTAGCAACTGTTTCCATACATCTGACAGCTAGAACTCAGTGTCCTTAGCATGAGCCCACTGTTCACTTTCTTTTGAGAAAACAAAGATTTCAGTCATACAATACCCTTCACTAACAGAAGTTCAGATTATGTCTATCATATTGTCTCTCCAAAATAATGGACATAAGTTAAATCATTTACACATCAAATGTTTTTCTCAATCAGTGGTCTCCAAAGGGTGATGCATGTAGCCCAGTGAATGTGGGAATGATCCGCTGGGATGCTGAGAAAAAATATAGTTTTTAGGGGAAGCCAGTATGGCTCAGTGGGTTAAGCACTCACTTTGCAATCCTGGGGTCTGAGGATCGAATCCCAGCCCCAGCCTGTGCAGACCCATATGCGAAACCCATATGGCCCCAGTTTGGTTCTCATTGGGGTGAGTTTCCCATGTGCGAGGCCCCCGGTTCAGCTCCCAGCTCACGGGGGTGTGCCTCCCATGTAGGAGGCCCCTGGCTAGTTCCTGCCCTGCGCAGCCCCCTCGCCCACCTGTGTGGAATAAAACCATGTCAAAAACTAATGATCTACAACTACGGAGACTGCTCTGGGCCCTCCCCCTTCTCTCTGTCTCTTTCTGTCTCTTTCTGTCTCTCTCTGTCAAAAACAAATCTTTTAAAAATGTTTTAATGTATTTTATATTATTTTATTCCTATTTGTATAAATACATATATAATATTTAAATATTTGTATTTATATGTCTGAATCTAAAATTTCTTATTTTTGTGAATATATTTTTTTGTCTGTGTAATATATTTACATGTAGGTATACACATGCTTATTTATCTGTTTGTTTATTTTAAGGTAGTTGGTGTCTGGTATAGGCTACACTAAGCTATTGATTAGATTCTTTTTCACCTACTGCATTGATTGGATGGTCGATTGAATTGGCTTCAGGTGGCACAGCTTAGCAAGAAGTCCGGTTCCTTTGGAAAATAGCTCCTTTACCCAGGTGGTAATGGTTGAACAGTGGCCCAGTTGGGACATACTTACCAAGAAACCTTCTTTGAACTAAAAGACCTATAGAAAATTAACCATTTCTAGAGCTGTTTTGGAAAAGAGTAAACCAAACTCTTTATTCTACCCTCAACTAGATACAAACCCCGAATTTTGTCCCAACATCAGAGTCCTCAGTCCTGAGATGAGGTCAGACCATACATCCCAGGACTCAATTACAAACATCTTTTGGGCCTCACATCTGGAGCCTGACGACCACCAAGAATGGTGGACCGAGCAGGTGCAGAGCGGATCCTTCTGACACAAGCGGTTACTCTCCCAAAAAGAGAGCACGTTAGGGACAGTCGTGGAGGACAGATGAACAACTTGACAGGTCTGACAGCCCCCAAACAGCATCTCCACTTGAAGCCCATGCTGCTGAAAGCGTCTATCATCAGTGTACCCCCTTCAGATCAAGGCATTTCATGTCAAGATGCCCTGGTGCTTGACTGAAATGCGAAGTGTTTTCCAGTAGAGGCCACCCAGCCACTTTGTGCATTAGCTAAGAGAATGAGGCAGAAAGAATGAGTTTTATTTTGACTGAAAGGAGGTGACAAGGAAGCTGTAAGGCACAGAGTTCTTCTAAGAACAGCTTCCCAGTGGCTGCCACGTTGGGAGGTCCCAGGCACCCAGACATCTTAGTGGGAGGAGGATACTGGAGACAGACTTCTCTGCTTAGGCTCACCCTCCCAGCAGGGAGTTTTGGGCTTCATGGGTGGCATGGGAAAGCAGCAGGGTAGGGATTTACTCCAGCACATTGTTGGCGCATGTTTTGGCCATTCCATGAGCTACGAGCCTACATACTAACAATTCAAAGAAACATATTCAGGAACAAAGTATTCTGCTCTCACTAGTTGTTTAATGGCTTGCTTGTGTTTAAAACCTATAAGGAACAGATGAAATGCTGAACTTGATTCTAATGCACGGGGAGATGGAGGCAGATTTTTACAATGTGATTACTGTCTTGGATGAGTTTTAGGAAATTGGTAGAAATGAATCAGTGCCCTGAACACTTCCACAAGGACGCGGAAAGGAGGTCTTGAGTTGTATAACTCAGTATTATACTCTACTTAACAACAACTGAGCTGGAAATGGACAGTTGCCCCCACCTTGACCAAAACTCACAAATCCCCATTGATAAGGAGTCAGTTTAACTCATACCCTTTCTTTGCTATGTATAATTGAAGTCCTTAATTCTTACAGAATTCCTATCTTGTGTAAGTGCAATAGCCACACCCAATTGTGTGAGTGGTATGAAGAATGGAGGTTGTTATATTGAACTGGATCAATATAATTGAAGCTGGTTTTGCAATGCAGTGAAAAGGACCAATGATCAAAGCCTCTGCAGAAGTAGCTCTACGTTCAAGACCTCAATGCTAGGTTAGGTCCTTACCAGCCCTTGGGTGGAGAATATCCTTCTATTTAATCACATTCATACAAATTTTGCATCAAGAGTTTCTGCCTGGGAAAAATATATAGTCAGACATTTTATGGAAGCCAGATTTGATGCAGTTAATAGAATAAGTTTAACCCGGCATCTTGAGCCTGTAACATCTCTTCATTCAGGTACCTTTTTTTTTTGGTGGTTGCTGTGGTCTTTCACTCTGGGTTGAAAAAGAGAAAATGAATTTTATTTGAATGGTTACTAATGAATGTGAAGCGCCTGTGTTTGTAGTTTCTTCTCTTTTAAGCTGTGAATAATTTTGCAGGGTATGGAGCCAGCCTCATGCATGCCCTGAGGCCAGCAGGCGCCCGACTCAGGCAGCACACGCCTTCACCTAAAAAGGCGGAGGAGCCGCAGGATCCGCCTGAATCCAATTACATCTGGTGAACTCCGACATCTGAAACATTTTAAGTTACACCAAGTTCATAGCCTTTGTTAACCTTTCATGTGTTGAATGTTCAAATAATGTTCATTACAGTTAAGAACACTGGCTTGAATTTTATTTGCTTCATTATAAATCACTGAGGCTGATATTTACTCTTCCTTTTAAGTTTTCTAAGTACGTCTGTAGCATGATGGTATAGATTTTCTTGTTCAGTGCTTTGGGACAGATTTTGTGTTACGGCAGTGGATCAGGTTAAAATTTTGTCTTTTCATTGTATAGTTGGTGGATAACTTCCAAAATCACATTGCATTCATGGTGTTGAGGGGTTGGGGGTACATTAGAGAAGGTAAATGGAACAATTATGCATAAATCATAAGGGTTTGGATGAAGCAGTTAATAGTGCTAAAGTTATAGCATTTCAAATTTTATTGACATGTATTTAGACATTTGTCATTATTTTTAATTACCCTTAATTTTAAACTCTCAGTACAATACATTTTGACCTTAACATGGTTTCAGAGAATCCACTATTAAAAAAATAATAACACTGTGGTAGTGGCATTGAAACAATATAATATATTGTAAACACAATAAAATAAGGAATATAATGTATGAACTTTTGACATTGGCTTGAAGCAATATAATATATTGTAAACAAAACCCAGCTCTTACATAATAAACATTTTATACTGTTTGTATAAAATAAAGGTGCTGCTTTAGTTTTCAGAGTGTTGTATGGAATGGTCTTTGCATACTATCTTATGGAAATAAAGTTGTTTGCAACTGAGTGGTGGTTAAAACTGCAGCATGATCTATTCTCTGACCCTGTCCTAGCTCTTCAGTCTCATCTCTCCCTCCCAGCTCTCTGTCTTCCTCCAGCCATGCCACACAACACACTCTTGTCACTGACTGAAATGCTCCTATCTGTGTCAGCTCTCAGCTTAGTTGTCATTTCTGTCAAGAGTTCTTCTCTAACTGGAATGTTTTATAAATATCCCACTAGTGGAAGACTTTCTAAAGGTATCAGAATGTTGCAAATGAAAAGTGCTACCATTTATTAAAATCCATTGGTTCCCAAGGACATTATGTCTTAGTTTACAATCCTATGAGGTGGGTATTGTTATGCCCTTTTACAGATAAGAAAACTGAGTCATGGAGCTATGAAGCAATTCACCCAAGACCACACATGATAGTTGCAAATGATAGGGACAGGTTTCAATCTACATTGTCTGATTCTGAAAACTTAATGTTCTACTATTCTTTCTCTTTCCTTTTTCTTAACAAATACAGTCAAAGGCAAGACTCCACAAATCCTAGGTAACAACTCTTCCAATATATTTTGTTCTCATTCACACAAGGGAATGAAGACATTATTTTATAGTTATTCTAAGGCCTACACATTTTCTTCTGCTAGCAATGATCAGTTGTGTGATTTAGGGAAATGACTGATCTCTGTTACAAGAAATGATCAAGAGAGAGGTAGAAGCAGAGTGAACACATCTTGCTATGGTGCTAGACCACAGCAATCTTTCTCCTTTGACTAGCCAGAGCCCAGAATATCAGGCGGTGGTCACACAGACTTGGCAAAGCAGGTCAGGAGCCAGGGAGCCAAACCTAGCATCCCAGTATGAAAACCAACTTAAGACCTTTAAGTAAAAATTTAGTTGCATGATGATGAGTACATAAGTGGCAGAAAGTTAAATTTGGGGGTAGGATGATGCTATAATAATAATAGCTAACACATATAGTGTGTAGTTTATTCTAAGTGCTTTATTTGCAATGACTCATAGATGAATAATAGGACTGTAGGAAGTTAGACTGAAGGCAGGGTGACAAACTGCAGTAGTCTAGGTTAGTCATTTCTAAACTATTTTGATTGTACACCCCATTAGAAATACTTGAGCACCTCATCCTATGTATATATAACTGTTATTTATTTATATGCATAACTACTCATACCAAAACATGCATAATAAAGCCAGAACTGGCTTTTGCCTCCATCTTGAAGCCTATGGAGGCCTGCTGGGAACTTGTTCTAAACCAAGAAACATGTCTGGAAGGCTGTGGTCCAAGACCATTTTTGCTGGCTATGTGATGCTAGGTTTGGCTCCCTGGCTCCTGACCTGCTTTGTCAAGGCTATGTGAGGTCTCGGAACCAGAGAGAGCACACAGCTCTTCTTAAAACTGAACGTGCTTAGGCTTGAGATGAAACTGAATTCTATCTAGGCAAGAGATGTGCTTATGTGTACAAGGCATAGAACAACATAGTGACTCCTGGGGCAAACTGAACGAAAGCAGAGTGATCCCGGGAAAGATAACTCATACTCATGAACATAGTGGCATGGTTCATGCCAAATTCTGAAGCAACCTTCCTGCTAAGGCCACTGGACACAGAATCTGTGTAATACTGTACCCCTCAAGGATTTAAACTAATTGAAAAGTTAAAGTGAATTTGTTCTTGTAAAACAAAATTTAAAAAACAAAATGTTAAAAGGAAAGAGAACAATATAAATAAAACCTTTAATATTTTCTTTACTTACTCAAAAGATGGTTTTATGTACAACCTGGAGTACACACACCTCCGCATAGGAGACCTCAGGTAAAGGGGACAGATAATAGGATCTGGAATGACTTCAGTGTTAGAGTTTAGACTTAAAAGATTTCAAGGCTAAGCAGGCAACTGGATGGCTGATTGAATGTAGGGATTAAAAAGAGGGAGGAATCTGGGCACTGAGGCTAATGACTAAGGAGGAATGTGTGTGAACAAGGGAAAGGGTTTCCAGAGATGTTGAATTCAGTTTTGAAGATGTTCAGTTTAAAGTGCCATTAGAACATCTTGGTGGAAAATGCCTGGTAGGTACTTGAAAATAGAATTAGGAGGTTCCACCAATAATTATTAGCTATATTATAAATTAATAATACTAATTATATGTTGAATTACTTTTAATAAATATAGAAATAATAGCTTTGGTGAGGTACAGTATAACTCACGTGTGTTTTGTGTGTTTTTAGATTCCTTATATAGTTAACATCCCTTGCTGCTTATTTGTATAAACAGTACAGCCTCTACTATTTGGCAAATTGATTGAATGCTTCCTCCCTTCCTTTCCCCCCATAACCATATGCATTATGAGTTTTTATCCAAAATATACCTTTTGGTTACTTTGTCAATTTATGTAGAATCACAAAAATGAAGGCCAGCTCTGGAAATAAAGGCCAATAATATGGGATATGAAATAAATGTTACTACTCATGTGAAGTTACCATAGAGGAGGAAGAAGAGGAATAAAAAGAGAAAAAGAATATGTAAAATACCTCTGAACAATCATTGAAAAGTTAAAGTAGTAAGGAGTTAAGGCAGTCTGAAAAGATGTATACCATTTGGCAAGATAAAATAAGTAGGAAAAACAACTCAAAATGAAACAAAAGTTAGTCCATAGAATAGGTCTGGGAGTAGACCCCTTCACATTGGTGAGAGGCAGACCATACATTCAGCTCCAAGCTCTGCGACAGCCACCTCAGACAGGAAACCATGACTTGTTACAAGTCCCAAACACCATAAACACAAAAAATGAACTAGTTGCTCAAGAGAAGTTTAACTATGTAAGGAACTTACATTTGGGCTGAATCAAGGCATGTATGTCTGTGAGAAAGCTACTTTTTGGCGTCCCTTCAAGTTGAAAGTCTTTAAAATATCTCATCTACACTTATTTGTAGAGGAACTGCATGAATAAATAAGAGGTTAAAAAATGATGGCAGACAGAGTTCAGCTTCTCATGCACAATCTCAGGCAAATTGTCTCTGTTCCCAAAATTCTATATCCCCTCCCCCACCACCAGCAAACAAAAACTCTCCAGTTAAATCCAGCCAAGCTACTTACAGGGAATTGCATTGAGCATATGGTTACCTGAGAAGACTCCTTGAAATTCTTAACACCTCCCCAAGAGGTTTCTCAAAGTATTCCTTTCAATCATAGGCAATACACCTTTTGAAAAAAAGTTTTGATTACTAAATTTTTATCTCATCATATTCTGCCTCCAGTAAGCCTTAGGACATGAGTTTAACTTGATATGCTAAGCATAGCCCCAGATGAGCAAGCCCTCACTCTATTCTAATAGAGAGCAGGGCAGTGTTTGCGGTGAGTTCTGATAGAGCTAAGAATACCATGTAATACACAATGCTCTCAGTAATACGGGCAGAGTAGTAACACACAGAACTGTTTCCGTATTCAAGAAGGCACCAATCATCACAATAAAGTGCAATTTAATAAAAGCATTTCTACCAAAGTGGGGGAAGGGCAGGAAATATCATGAGGTGAGCAATTTTTAAATTGAGTAACTGAGAAACATGACCATTTCAGAAGAATTTCCTGAGGCAATAAAAAAGAAAGGAAGTAAAGGAAGGAAAACAAATGACTATCCAAAGACAGGCGTGTTGTTGTCATAATTTTTAGGCTGTTTATGCAAGTGGTACAAATATAAAAATTTAATAAGCATATTGAATAAATGTCTTCCATATGGCTCTATAAAAAATAGAAACCATATTCAGGAAACTGACATCATAAAACAAAGTATTCAGGTGTTCAGTAAGATTTTTTTAATTCTAATGTCAACTCCAAATGTAAATTGATTTTGCACCTGTTTACTGACTGGTTCATTGTCAAGGAAAGTTTAAAAATTACAAATGAAAAATAATTTTTATTAACCATTGCCATCGCAGGGTTTTTCCTTAGTAACACATTTTCCTTCCTAGTCATGTTCGGTTTGCACAACAGTTTAAATTATCTGGCATTTCTTGAAAGTTCAAACTAAGAAAAAGCTACTCTGTAATGACAAATACTCCATAAAATCCACAGGAGGATCACTGAACATTGACCCACTACAGGGTGAATACCCAGCTTCCTGCTCCAGTGGCCATGACACGGGGAAGTCCAGCCCAGAGCAGGGTCCTGAGGCTGGATCTGAGGGCGTGGCTGGGAGAGAGGAACCAGAGGTAAGCAGGACACCTTGATCATCTACAATCCAGGAGAAGGACCAGATAAGTAATTTGAGAGACCCCGAGCAAAGTGAAATTATGGGGCTCCTCGTTCAAAAAGCACTAAGAATTTCAAGATGGTGACAGCAGAACATGAAATCATGAGTGAACTCCTTCTTAGTGTGAGGCCCTGTGCAACTGCTGGCCTTGTCCAGAGGCAAGTTCCTAAGTCCATGCACAAGGAAGTTTAGGTTAAAAACCTCTGCCTCTCTTTAGTCACTGGCCAGAGGGCCTCTTCCGTGCCTTCCGTGCCTTTCCCCCATCAAGTCTAGCCTCAAGGCTGACTGTAAGGACCCAAGCCTTGAGGAAGGAAGAGTCATTAGCCATCAAGCCAGCTAAGTCAGTGATCATTTGCTGAATTTCCCTTATATTAATATTGAAAACAAATAGGAGAGAAAGTAAAGAGTAAATTAACAGGACAAAATTTATTGCTTTATGCTTCAATCCAGTCAGTTTCTTTGAACCTCAGTTCCTGCTTAAGAAAGAAAGAATTTGTAGCTTTAAGTTTATAGCTCACAAGGGAAAGATATTTTTCAGATTTCTGTGAACAATTCATTTTAACCAAAAAGATAATCTTGATTTATTCCAACATGTAACTGCTGTTTTTTATTAGAAGACAGCAAGGCAGAAACCTGACTGGAGTTTGGGATCTTAAACCTTGTGACAAAAATTAAATTAATCTCCTCCCATGGAAGCTTGATTTAATGAAGGGCATTATGACACTCTCCAGAAACCCCAAAGACAAGTGTCCCCAAAGCCCAAATTAGTCTTGCCTCACTTCAAGAAAACACTCAAAACTAAAAAACACATTTCCTGACTTCCTTTTTCTACTTTGTAAAGATGAATATTTGCTCAGAGTTTGCATTTGAGCCTATATAGCACAACACACTTTGGGGAGGGGTTACATGCTGCCACTGCAGAAGCATGCCAAGGGCACCCCGTTCATCGGGCACCTTGTTGAATAGTGAATCCTTGTGTCACAAGAGCTGAACTCTAAGTACCCTACTGGAGTCTTCAAGCTGCTTTGCTTTTCAGTCATTTGGATAGTCTGCCCTGGCTTGTTTATTTGGATTACGTACTACTTTGCTTCTAAACCAAAACCAGACTGAGAAGGCAGCTTCAGAGTAACAAGCCGAGGTGAGCCTTAAGGCTGCAGCCATCCTGGCTCCACATTTAAGCCACCCTTGAAATGATGATGTGAACACAGGTTATTCCATGACAACTTGTCTCGGTCTAAATGGGTAAAAACATGCTAAAGGAAATTACAGCGGTTGCGCCTTTAGAAGAAAAAAAAAAATGACCTTTGAAACAGACCATCAGGTTGAAATTGAAGCAAGTTGTAGCTTCCCTGGCTTTGCCAAGTGTCCAAGCTTTTACATGCGTGCCAACCTGAAATCAACATCTTATGGAGGAGGTGCGTTATTGAGAGTCCTAGCAGAACAGAGTAATAGGAGAACCAATGAGGTGGCTTTCTGGTAATGCACATTAGCCTTCCAAAGTTTTTAGAGAACCTTCCTGTGGAAATTTTGATTCACAGCATCTCTGTGAGGGGGTTAATAATTCAAAGGAGAAACTGAGGCTAGGGTTTGCTAAAGATCACAAAACAATTTAGAAGCAATAATAACCCTTGTGTGGGGATCCAAAATCATGTCCTGTAGAACACTAGTTGCTCGAGATATTAATAGACATTATATAAAACAAGATTCTGGTGTCAAATCTAAGAGATGTGAAGTTACACTAAATCAGGGAGATGTCTTTACAGTAGCACTGCTCAGCGCCTTTACAATGCATGTTGGATGTCTCAACAAGAGTACTAACATGCAGCATTCCCCAAATTTACTTGATCAAAGAGACCTTTTTTCCTAATGAATTTCCCAGGAATAAAATTCCATACAGCACACTTTGGGTTGCACAGTTCTAGAATAGATTGAAGTCTCTGAAGGTGTGTCTTTACTGCACCCTTTTTCTCTTCAGAATTTTTTTTTAAGATTTATTTTTATTGTTTTTTGACAGAGAAAGAGAGAGAGTCAGAGAGAAACAGAGAGAAAGGGGAGGGCCCAGAACAGTCTCCATAGTTGACAGCATCAGTTTTCCATATAGTTTCATTCCACAGGTGGGTGCAGGGCCGAGCAGGACAGGAACTAGGCCTGGAGTCTCCCCCATAGACCCCGGCAAGAACTGAACTGGGGGCACACCCCAGTTCAGCATATGGGTCCACCTGGGCCGGGCCAGGATTCGATCCTCTGGCCCCAGGGCTGCAAAGCGAGTGTTTAACCCACTGAGACATCCCAGCTTCCCCCAGAATCTTTTTTAAGATTTATTTTTATTGTTTATGACAGAGAGACAGAGAAAAGGGGGAGGGCCCAGAGCAGTCTCCATAGTTGCACATAACTAGTTTTCTACATAGTTACATTCCACAGGTGGGTGCGGGGCTGCACAGGGCAGGAACCAGGGCGGGGGCACCAGGAACCGAACTGGGGGCACACCCTAGTTCAGTATATGGACCTGCACTGGCCAGGGTCGGGATTTGAACCTTGGATCGCGGGGATGAAAGATGGCTGCTCAACCCACTGAGCCATCCAGGCATCCCCTCTTCAGAATTTTTAATGTTGTATCTGTTGGAAGCTAATTCAAAAACTGAAATTTGTATCTTGTAATACAAAGAATTTCTGGTTTAAAGTGCAAATCGGTTGGGTTTAGGTAATTTGCTTATTTTCCCCTATGGTTTGATATTGTTGAAAACATTTCTTAAAATGATGGCTTTCCTTATATTTAGAGATCAACCAGTCATTCACTCTAATCTAACCTTAGTTTAACTACTATATACCAGGGTACACACAAGTGAAAAAAATTTACTTGTAATAAGTAAAAAGGAACAAATCCCCATCTTTAAGGGTTTGAAATCTTCCAGCTTTAATAGGGAACAGAATGGAGATGGCCATGATAAGGTCTTGGTTTCTCATAAGTCTGTGTCTTAGGGTTTTATATAAGGCAGACTCAAAATAGATGCTGATTGAATTGATTCATTCAAAAAACTAATAATTACTTGCCCTTTTTCTAAAATCCCAGACTCCTATATAATCACCAACCAACCCCTCTTGGACTCTGAAACACAATAGAAGAAATCAATTATTGAACAAATGCTACTGGGTTCCTTCAGGAGACAACCCCTCTGAGAGAAGGCATGTACCTTGCTTCAGCTGGGGCTTTCACATATGAGTGGTTTCTTCATGAGCCAAAATGCCACTGGCCTGGTAAATGTCTGCCAAGGTAACAAGGGAATGGCCTTGGAGATAAACTCTAAGCACTTGTCTTTCAGACATCTATTAGTGATTTTTTCTTTTTTTTTTTTTTACCACTGAAAGACCCTAAGATAGACTTCAGAAATTAGATACCTACTGTTAAGTTGCAGTAACAACTGCAGTTGCTTAGCTTTGGGTCTCAAGTCATATGTTACAAAGAGGGGAAAGCCATCACTTGGAGAAACACAGTTTGTAAAATATATTCTGATAACAACCTCTTTGGAGCCCCAAAATATGATGGTAACTACTTCATAAGGTTGATGAGGAGATATATTTAATGTGCAGGAATTGGCACACACAAAGTAGTAGCCAATAAATGATTGTGGTAATGGTGTCTATCACTCTTTAAATATAAAGGAAAGGAGAAAAGATAAATAACCAATAATTATTTGAAAGGATATTTATTCTCATTAGTTAGTAGTCAGGTAAATGCAAATTTACACTAAATGGGATATCATTTTTTAGTCACTCCAGCATAGTAGCAAGCATTAGAAAAAAATGTGAAGCAACAGGAACATCCATCCACTACTAATGGGGATATAAATTGATACAACCCAATTGGAAAGAAGTTTCACATTTTCTTGAAAAGTTGAACATACACCTCCTCTGCAACCCAGGAACTCCACCCCTAGGTATATACTCTAGAAATATTCTGTATATAATACCTCGGGAATAGTGAGCAATAATGTTTGTAGCCATGTTGTTTATAATACAAAGGAGTTTAAAACAACCCAACTGCCCATCATCAGGACACTAGATAAATGAATGGTGGTATATACCCACAAGCAAATACTACATAGCAATAAAACTAATGAAGCGCAGCTGTAGAAATCAAACTGGGGTGAATTTTAGAAAAACGGTGTTGAAGTACAGAAGGCTACACAGTATGCCTCTATTTTCAAAAAAGGCAAAACTAAATAACATGATATTTGGGAGCACAAAAATATCAATGGTTTCTCTGTGAACATCCTGAAAAATTAGATTGAAAGGCACCCATTGGGGTTTCAAAGGAATCGGTGGTATCCTATTTCTGAAGCTGGGTGGTGACTTCAAAAGTGCTTATTTTATTTCTCTAAATATTTTCTTGTATGAGCAAATTATTTCTTTAAAAAATGTGAATTTTAATATTCACAGCAGAAAAATCAATATGGAATATAATCTGGTGATTCCCCCAATAAGAGATGTCAATGGCTAATAAACTGATCTTTAAGTCTTTCAATTTATTAATAATCAAATAGTTGTAAAGCGTTACATTGTACATTTTTTAAATGAGTAGAATTTTTCATCAATCAGATTGACAAACATTTATTTTTCTATCATGTGTAAGTATTGAATAAATCAATCCTAGGTAAAGAGAAAAAAGAACTAGGTTTGGGAACAGAGGTTGTGGAGGTGGGGGGAAGTCTCTGGGTTCTGTGCAGTGGTAGGTGTCACTTGTAAAACTCATGCACCTGCTCGTCCTTATTGATGACTGTCTTGTACACTTTCTAGAAGTCTTTGGCCAGAATAATGTAGCAGCTCTCCTGAACGGACAACATTCCACTCTCCTGACAGATGGAGTTGATATCAGCTTCTAAATCTTATCTAGTCAGGCCACATAATCTTCCAAGTCAACCCCCTCAGGGAGATTCATCTTGCTGGTGAGAATGGAGAAAATCAACCTCTTCTGGCCTGTAGTCAGGGAGTTGAAATTCAATTTTACCAGGTGTCCCTGTGGCAGGAGGACAGAATCTGGGGTGTCTGCTCTGTTTGTGGCTATGATCACTTTGATATTGATGAACTGGTCAAATCCATCCATTTGATTTAGTAGCTCCAGCAGTATCCTTGGACCTTCCCTGTCAGCCCCTGTCTGGGCATCGAATCTCTTGGTGGCAATGGCATCGATCTCATCTATGAAGATGATGGCAGATGAATTCTCCTTAGCCAGGCAGGACACATTGCAGACCATGCGGAGGCCCTCACCCCGGTACTTCTATACAAATGCCATGCCCATGACCCAGATAAATGCAGGGGCGCTGTGATGAGCCATGGCCTTTGCCAACGTGGTCTTCCAGTAGCCAGGCAGCTGGGCCATACATGACAATGCCTCAGGGAGGATCAATTCCTATCTCTTGCAGAGCTCCAAGTGCATAAACAGAAGCTCCACAGCCTCCTGTACCCCTCGCTGCTGAACGTCCATGCCCCTGGTGTCCACATACAGCACATCTGGGAGGTGAGCATCGTGCTGCTGCCATAGGCCTCAGGAGGCAGCACATCCACCAGGGTGTTGCTGTGCAGGTGGAGGACCACCGAAGCATTGGGCTTGAGCAGCTCCAGATCAATGATGCGCAGGATGCACACAGAGAGTTGGAGCCTGGGGTGGAGCCCGCGGTGGCAGCATTCTGATCCACAGCCTCCAGAAACTGTCCGATAACCAGCAGGACGCTCTGGATTCCCTTCACCTTCTTCTAGGCATGAAAGAATTCCTTCTTCAGGTTCTTCTGCTCATCTTTGATGTACTCCTCCTGCACCTCCAGGAACTCCAGCTCTTAGTGCAGATTCTTGTAGTGGCTGTACAGGTCCTCCAGGTCCTCAGGGTCAGGCCCCAGGAAGGACAGGCCAGGCTGGGGCCATGACACTCAACAGTGCTGGCATCTCATCCTGGGCTTTCTTCACCAGCATGCCCATCTCCTCCAGAGTAACCAAGCCCCGGCGAAGATAATGTTAAAATAATAATACTTAATGCGTGTGTTAATCCAATGAGATAGACGTATTAATAGTTATACTCTTCAGCAAAATGTAAGTCAGAACAACTTTCTAAAAAGCTATTGTAGCTTGGTGATTGCCGGAGGGAGGGGGAGGAGGGGGGAGGGAGAGAGGGAGGGAAGGTGGGAGAGGGCACCAGCATTATGGACACACTCAATGGTTTGGTGGTTACCAGGATAGGGGGGAGGAGCGGGGGGACAGTTGTGGGGGGAGGTGGGAGTGGGCACTAGATATAAGGTGATGGAAGGGGAACTGATACTGAGT
>PVKE010005512.1:0-22220 GCA_004027555.1 Craseonycteris thonglongyai
CTTAATTAATAAAAAAAGTTATCGCTTAAACAAAACAAGTTATCGCCAACACAACACTAAAATACAGTATGCGAGACAGTCAACATCATGGACAAGACTGGCGAGATACAACAAGAGAAGATGCTAGGTGAGGCTGCGATGATGCGCAGACAATCAACTCACAGGGATCAATCCACTCGGACTCTCATTGGTCGATGTCACACCGGAAACCAATCACGCGCCTTTATGAGAGCCCGTGGGATGGACTCTGAGTCAACTCATCTCTTTGTTTGACATGCAGGGATCCTTCTCTCGCGCGCATCAACATGAAACAACGCTCCTTTCCGCAATGTGGCTGCCGACATGGTTGTATTTTTCATTTTTATTTTTTGATGAATATTTTGGGAAAACCTGCAAAGCACTGAAGCCGCAAACCATGAAGCGCGAAGTGGCGAGGGAACACTGTACTTGGGAGATAATTAAGTGGTAGGGTAGCTGGCAAGAGTTGAGGACATGATGGAATCCAAGCGCATAATGTATCCTGACCTTGATCTCCTCTAGCACCTCCCACGGCTCCATATAACTCTGCTGATGGCTCCAGACCAGATTTAGACCCAACCCCCGACTCAGCCCAGACTCTCATGCAGTCACAGCATCCTGGATGCCCAAGGGAAGGGAGGGGCCTCGGTGACCCCCAGGTGTCTGGCCCAGGGCCCATTTAGGGGCACGGAGTCAGTTAGAATGTGGTGAATGTGAAGTGCTCAATGGCTCTTATGCATTGAATTGTGTCCCCCTAAAAAAGAGAAAGTGAAAGGATGCCAGGCCAGCTCTGTAGGTTAAGCGCTTGCCTTGCAACCATGAGGTCTAGGGATTGAATGTCAGGGCCCATGCAAACCCATATGCTGAACTGCAGCACAAGTGGTAACAGGTGGGATGGCAGTAAAGACTTTCACCTCCCATGAAAGAGGTCCCCCAGGTTGGTTCCTGCCTCACGGGGCCCCTCATCCACCCGTGTGAAATGAAACTGTCACAACTAATGATGTACAATTATGGAGACTGCTCTGGGCCCTCTCCACTTCTCTCTCTCTCTCTGTCTCTCTCTCACCTTCTCTCAAACAATAAAATAAATCTTTTTTTTTTTTTTTTTTTTTTTTTTTAAGATATTGAAGCCCTAGGGATGGGGAATCAAACATACGGTGATGGAAAGTGAGCTGATTCTGGGTGGTGAGCACATAATGCGATGTATAGACAATGTAACATAGAATTGCACACCTGGAAACAATGTAATTGATATCAATTAATGTCACCCCAATAAATTTAACAACAACAACAAAAAGATACTGAAGCCCTATACCTCAGCACTTCAGAATGTGACTCTATTTAAAAATAGGGTCATCAGATGTGTCATTAGTTAAGTTGAGGTCATACTGGAGTAGGGTGGGCTCTTGATCCAATAGGACTGGCATCCTTATAAGAAGCAAGAGACACAGAGGGAAGACAGCTGTGTGAAGACAAGAGGCAGAGATTGGAGTGAGTTGCCACAAACCAAGGAAGGCCCCAGGGCAGCCAGAGGCTGGCAAAGGCAGGGCAGGCTCCTCCCCTAGAGCCTTCTGATGCAGCACAGCCCTGCCCACAACCTGACTTGACTTCTAGCCTTCAGAACAGTGAGTGAATGCGTTTCTGTTGTTTTAAGTCACCCAGTGTGTGGCATTGTTATGGCTGCCCTTGGAAAAGAAAATATTGGGCATCCAGGGGAGGCATCGAGGATGCTGCTGGCACTACAGGAGCCAGAGGAAGGAGGTGGGTGTACATCAGGTCTGGAGCTGATGAAAGGCTGGAGCCAGGGGCCATCAGCAGAGGTGAGGCATATCTAGCTCTGTAGATAGGGGTGTGTTGAGGCAGGATGCAGAAGGTCAAAGGGCAAGCCCCCTGGGATGGGGGTGGATTAGGCAAGGCCTTCTAAGGCATGTTTTCCAAACTGTGGGTCCTGACCCATTCGTGAGTCCAGAAAAATATTTAGTGGGTTGCAACCAGCATTAAACAAACAAAACAGAAGAGGAAAATATCAAAATGTATTGTGTGCTATTCGATAAGTATTGCTTTGAGAAACTTTTGTTTCAATTGTTTATTTTCAGAGGCTCTTGAGACACATCACAAGATAGTGGAAACTGCTTAACTGTGGAGCCAGGCTGTCTGCATTAAAAATCTCCCACTTTCTTGTTATGTAACCTTGGACAGGTTATTTAACCTACTCTGGGCCTTGGTTTTCCTCTGTAACCTCACTGGAGTGTTAGGAGTATTAGCAGTATTAGCTGGGTCAATATGTATAAAGTATTTCAGCAGTTCCTGGCATGTACTAATTGCCCTGTTAGTATTACTGAGTCTTTTGTGAACTTTGGTTTCAGAGACATGCTCGATTTGTGTTCGAATCACATCACAATGTAAAATGAATTTCTCCTTGGGGGTTGCAGTAAAAGGAACTAGATCTAGGGGAGGAAGTCTCTGCTCTGTTCTTTAAACCTTTCACCCGATTGAGTCAGGCCCACCCAGATTACTGAGGGTAATCCCACATAAAGTCATCCAAATATTTATTGACTTTATCCCTGTGAAGGTTGCTTCAAAAAAATTGCAGTGGGGTTCTCATGTATATGAGTGATGCATTCATTACTAGTATATGCTGAAATGCGAAAAACATGTAAAAATTGTAAATATAATACATGGATTCTCAAATTGTTTTCAGTTACAATATAGAAATTATTAATTTTTTTTGCATTTCAGCACATACTAATAATGAATGTATCTCCAGATACACGTGACCTACACCATAATTTTTTTGACCAGGACCTTCTCAGGGTTAGTCACATCTACAAAATAACCTTCATGGCAACACTGCGATTAGTGTTTGAATAACTTGGGACTCTAGCCTCACCAAGTTGACACAAGGTGACCTTTGCAATTGTAGACATAATAAATAAGCACATTCTGGGTGTATTTTGAGGGTAGAGCTGACAGGATTTCCTGAGGGGTGTGTGATTTTCCGTTTGGACATGATGAGACATCCAAGTGGATATTTCAGATGTAGTTGTGTATGAGAGTGGAGTCTGGGAGAGCGGTGTGAATTGTCAGAATGACAGACAGAGAAGCAAGTGAGGAAGGAGGAAAGAGGGGAGAATGAAGGAAAGAAATAAAAGGGACAGACTGAAAAACACATAAAGAAACAAAAAGCTATACATGATTAGTATAAATTAAAAACAAAGTGTAGTTAATAGAGCTACCTGCCCCATCGTTCATATAAAATTCTCCAGAATGGCCCCGAATTCTGATCAACATTGGAAATCAGCTTTAGCCTGTAGCCACAACTCATCAGGACCCCTGGACCCTGACAGGTGCACAAATTCAATTTCCAAGACCCACAAAATCATAGGCGCCCACAACTGCAGCGGGAACACAACTTTCATTCAGCTTTAGGCATGTGCACTTCAGGACCTACTGGGAACTCTGTGGGGTTCTAAGTGGATCTTTAATGGATCTAAGTCTCTTCCCCAGTTCAAAATGGGTATAGAACTACCCCCCTGCAAACCCAAAGTCGTGCTGGAGGGAGAAGGGAGGGGACAGGGGCTCACTCTTAAGCATTTGCTTCTCTGCATGATGGCCTTCTCTGTCTCATCCTCTTTTCTGCTCTAGAATGTCAGAGTGGGTGCACAAGGGCCCCGAGCAGAGGTCTCTGCTTGCCCTTCAGGCCCATTCTGTCCCTTGTCTGCCTTCTCTGAGCCCAGGAGGTGCCCTGTGTGCTCTGAGTCAGCCTGGCTCCCTTGTCTCCGGGTTCATTGGAGAGACTCACAGGGGATGGAGGTCCAGCCATCTTGCATCCTGCCTCAATGTCCCCAAAAGTTCTTCCAAGCAGTACTTACCTGATGACATACAATGCAGTCTGATATTGTCCTCTTCTGTTTTATTGCAATCCACTAAATATTTCTCTAGACCCACGAATGGGTCAGGACCCACAGTTTGAAAAACATGCCTTAGGGGAAGCCGGGATGGCTCAGTGGGTTAGGCGCTCACTTTGCAGCGCCAGGGACCGAGGATCGAATCCCGGCCCCGGCCCGTGCGGAACCATATGCTGAACTGGGAGTCCCCCTAGTTCAGTTCTCTCTCTGTCTCTGTATATATATATATCTCTCTCTCTCCTCTGTCAAAATAAATAAATAAATAAAATATATATTAAAGAAAAACATGCCTTAGAAGGCCTTGCCTAATTCACCCCCATCCCAGGGGGCTTGCCCTTGACCTTCTGCATCCTGCCTCAACACACCCCTATCCACAGAGCTCCATATGCCTCATCTCTGCTGATGGATCCAGCCTTCTCATCAGCTCCAGACCTGATGTACACCCACCTCCTTCCTCAGGCTCCTGTAGTGCCAGCAGCAACCTCGATGCCTCCCTTGGGTGCCCAGTATTTTCTTTTCCAAGGGCAGCCATAACAATGCCACACACTGGGTGACTTAAAACAACAGAAACGCATTCACTCACTGTTCTTTTTTTTTTTTAATATATTTTTATTTATTTATTTTCTTTTTGACAGAGAGAGAGAGAGAGAGAGATACAGAGACAGAGAGAGAACTGAACTGGGGAAGCTCCCAGTTCAGCATATGGTTCCGCACGGGCCAGGGCCCGGATTCGATCCCCGGTCCCTGGCGCTGCAAAGTGAGCACTTAACCCACTGAGCCATTCCGGCTTCCCCCGACCTCATCTTAACTAATGACACATCTGATGACCCTATTTCTAAACATGGTCACACTCTCTTTTTTTTTTTTAGATTTATGTCATTATTTGAGAGAGGAGAGAAAGAGAGGTGGTGTGAGAGAAGGGAGGCAGGCCCTGAGCAGTCTCCACAGCCGTACATCATTTGTTGTGACATAGTTTCATTCCACACACAGGTGGACGTGGGGCTGCGCAGGGTGGGAACCGAACCGGGGCCTCCTACATGGGAGGCGAGAACCTTTGCCGTCATCCTGGTGGTTACCAGTTGCTCTGCAGCTCAGCATATTGGTTTGCACGAGCTGGGGCCAGGACTCAATCCCCAGACCCTGCAGCTACAAGGCAAAGCGTTCAACCTGTTGAGCTATCCAGACATCCCCATTGTCTCTTTTTCATGGGGACACAATTCAACGCATAAGAACCATTGAGCACTTCACACTCACTGTATCCTGATTCTAAACCCCTAACTGGAACCTGGGCCAGAGACCTGGTGTCCCTTCCTCTCCCCAGCCTAACAGTCATGTGTTCTTTACATTCTGCCTCTCAAGTGTCTTCCAAATCATTTTCACCCTTCCTACCATCCCTTCTCTGATCCACCCCCTCGCTGTCCCCACCCCCTCCTTGCCCTTGCCCCAGACTTCTCCCTTGACTTTGGCCAGTAGTCTTGCCCCCTCCCATGCCCCCTCCACACAGAAACCAGGGGGGCGGTCTTCCTAAAGCACACATCAGACCCTGTGTTGCCTGGCTCAAATCCACTGCCTGTAGAATTACATTCAAGCTCCTTAACATTACCCATAAGGCCCTCCACGGACTGCCCCTGACTCCTGGACCCTGTCTCCTCTTAAGGAACCTATTCTATACCTGTACCCACTCAGAAAAATATGACCAGAGAAAAACACATGGCCATGGGACTCATCTCACTTCAATTTCATGACCAATAACTGCAAGTGATTGGTTCTATGTATCTAACTTTCCCATATAGTAGGCCACTCACTCTTTCATGCTTCCTCCTCTCCATCCCCTAACCTCAGAACCTCCTTCTCCCCCTTGACCCTCCTTTGTACACTACTGAGACAATATAAGAAACCCAAAGAGAATGTTCAGATATTCCTGGTACCACATCTTGCCACCTGCCTGCCTCTGTGCCCATAGTCCCCTCCCTTGTTCACTGTGGGTAAACAGCTCATACCCCTTAGACCACCCTCCGCTTTGGCCCTGGATCCTACCTGCCATGACTACTCAAGTACATTGCCCCAGTAATTCTCCCCTCTCCCCTCTGCAGCATCCACCTCCCCTCTAGATCATTCCCACTGGCACACAACACACTGTTACACCTCCCATCTGGAATAAACCTCTCGAGATCCCATGCCCCCTTCAGATACCACCCCACTTCTGTGCTACAAAGGATCCCCCATGCTGGCTCTCTCTAAACCCTCTCTTGGACCCACCCAATCAAGTTACTGCACCCATCACACCACCAACATAGCTCCTTTCAAGATTACTGGTGACTTCCATCTTGCTAGCCCCAGGGGTCAGTTCTCAGTCTTTGTCAGACTCAGCCTTTAGGTAGCACTTGGCATCACTGACCTTCCCCTCCTCCTTGATTTGCGCCCTTCACTTGGCCCCTAGGGCAGCAGACAGCCTTGGTTCTCTCCTCACTTCATTGACTGCTCCTCCACATCCTCCTTGGCTGACCCTGGCCTTCTTCAATGGAGTTCTCCAGCCTCAGGCCACAGACTTCCTTTCTATCTATGCTTGGGGACATAGATATCATGTATTCACGGACAACTCCTGCATTTTCATCTCAACATGGAACCACTCCCGTGAAGTCCAGACTCAAATCTCCAACTGATTACCTGACATTTGTATTTGGGTGACTAATGGGCATCTCAAGTTTGGACAAACTTGAACTCCTGATCCCCTAGCAGCCCTACCCATAGTTGCTTCTGGCAGCTCCATCCTTCCTGTTACACAGGTCAAAGACACTGGAGTCATCCTCGACTTCCCTCTTTCTCTCACGTCCTTTATCCATTCCACTTCACCATTGGAGCTACTACCCTGATTGGAGCCACCACCTGAACCACAATAGAGGCCTCCTCAGTGGACACCCAGCTTCTACCCTGACTCCCTAAAGTCAGTTCCCCGGAGAAATTTTATTAAAATCAGAGTCAGCTCAAGTCCTTCTGCACAGGGCCCTCCCATAGCTCTCATCCCATGGAGACACAAGGCCAAAGTCCTTGTCATGGCCCACAAGACCCTGAACCATCTGGCTCCCCACCCTTTCCCCCTGCTGGCTCCCTCTATCCCCACTGGCTTTCTAGATGACCCTGGAACACAACAGGCACAGTCCTACTCCTGGAAGCACTTGCTCCCTCACCTGCTTCACATCTCTACTCAAGTGTCACCTTCCCAGAGAGGCCTCCCCTACCATCATATTTTAAAATTACACCCACACACACGTCATACTCTCCAACCCCTTTTCCTACTTCCATTTTCATCGTATTTATCACCTTCTCACTCACATATCTTACTTATTTTGTTAATTATCTGATTCTTCCAAGTCAAAAGTGAGCTCTATGAAGGAAGATTTTTGTCTTTTGTATTCACTATACCTGGAACTGTGTAGGTGCTCAATAAATATATGATGAATAGATGAAGCACCGATTTGTTGAAATGACCTCGAGGACTCCTGCAGGGCAGTGAAACTACAAATTCCTCAGCTGACTTAACTCCATCATCCTGCCTTCCAGCTCATCCAACTCGTGCTCCGGAGTCCTTGACGCCACGCATTTGCTTAACGTCCTGCCAGCGCCAGGATTACCCTTCCTACCCAAGAGGCTCTTAGATCACCCTCCCCGCCCCTCGTGACGTAAACATGCGGACAGGGAGCCCCCAAGCGTGGTTGGAAGGTTGATGGATTGCCATGGTTACTGCACCCGCCTGCGGCAGCGTATCCCTAGGGTGTCCCGCCCCAACAGGTATTGTGTGGTGAGCAGATCCAGAGCAGCTCCTTCCAGGGGCGCGTATTAGGAGGCGACACCGGTTTTCCTACGCCCCCTCACCCCACCCACTCAGTTGTCATGGAAACGAAGCGCTTCCGTCCAGCGCCGCTTCCCTCCCCTTTCTCCAAGAGGAAAAGACACAGGCGTGGAGGGCTAGGCGTCTGAAGGACTGTGTTAAAGGCGGGGACGCCGCTCGGTCCCAAAGTTCTCTCCATCACCTCTTCGGCCTCAGGGAACGAGTCCCGGGTACCACCGCAAGCGGCAGGCGCGGGAAGCGCATGCGTACGACAGCTGTGCGCGTGCGCTGTTATGGCCTCTGGAGGCTGCGGTCCACACGCGGCCAGGGGAAGGCGACTCTGCGCTTGCGCCAAGGAAGGGCCGTGAAACCCAGGCGGTCAGGGCGTTGGGGGAAGACGGGTTGTAGGTGCGCCTGCGCCTCGGCTCTCGGGCGGCAGGAGGAGGGGTCCGAGGGGGAGGGAGAGAGGCGGGGAAGAGGGAAGAGGCCGCAGACGCCCGAGCCTTGACAGACGGGCAGGCGGGGGCTGCGGCGGCGCCGGTGAGTGACCTGCGGCCCGACTCGGTCCCCACCCTCCGTGACCCTCACTTTTCCAGGAATCCCGCATAGCCTCCGTTTCCCTCCTAATCCCAGACCCCATCACCCGCAGAACTCCCCTTGATTCCTGGCAATCCCCACAGTCCCCGCAGACCCAAACCCCTAGTATTTTATCGTCCCATCTCCTCACTGTCCTAGGAGTCCCCAAGTCACCATCATTCCTTCACGTCCCTTCTGAGGACCCCTTCTCATAACAGTCTCACAGACGTCCCTTTGCCCGAGAACCCCCAGGAGCGCTCCTCGGCCCCAGATCCCTCCCCCTTCGTGCTGCATCTCCCCTTCAGCATCTCCGTTTCCCCATAACCGCCAGGCTTCTTGATTACCGAGACACTCCCATCCCCACTTCATTTCCCATTCTCCTCTGTCCCCTTTCTTTTCTAACTCCCTCGGACACCTCTGCCGCTCTCCTCGTACCCCTCCACCCCTTCAGACCCTCCCCCAATTTCCACCAACTTCAGCGTGGCACTTGGCGCCGCGGAAGGCGCTGAGAGTGAGTACCCAGAGGCTGTCAGCTATTATTAGGCATTCTGCGCTCCCGCAGCCCTCCGCCCGCGTCCGCCCGCCCTCCGTCCTTATCCCTGGCCTCGGGGACTTAGGCGCGGGTGTAGCGGCGGCCCGGGTGGGGCGGGCGGCCCAGGAAGCACAACCCCCGCCAGCGCCGTGTGCTCTCTGCCTGCAGCGCCGGCGCCCCCCATGCGCCAGGCGGCCAGACAGCGGCGTCGGGGGACGCCATGGCCTCGGCGACGGCGGGCGAAGCGGAAGAGACCACCCGGCTGCGCAAGCCGCGCTTCTCGTTCGAAGAAAACCAGATCCTGATCCGGGAGGTGCGCGCCCACTACCCGCAGCTCTACGGCGCGCAGAGCCGTCGGGTGAGCGTAGCTGAGCGGCGGCGTGTGTGGGACAGCATTGCCGCCAAGATAAACGGCATCACCAGCTGGAAGCGCACTGGCCAGGAGGTACAGAAGCGCTGGAACGACTTCAAGCGCCGCACCAAGGAGAAGCTGGCCCGCGTGCCGCACTCCACGCAGGGCGCAGGCCCTGTCGCTGAGGACGCCTTCTCCGCTGAGGAGGAAATCATTTTTGCCATCCTTGGGCCGGGTGTGGCGGGGCCGGGAGCTGGTGCAGGGGTCGAGCAGCCCCCCGCGGCAGCCTCCTCAGCCTCCTCACAGCCACCAGCCCCAAGCGCCTGTGCTCAGGACCGCAGGGAAGACCAACGGGTCGGTGAGTTCCTTCACCATCACCTTAGCAAGAGCAGTCTGTGTGTGCCCTGCACTGTTCCAGGCCCCTTCCATGGCTCATCAAATCCTCACTACAACCCTGTGAGGTGGGTGCTGTTATTATCCCCATCTTAAACCTGAGGAAACTGAGGCTCAGAAAAGTGAAATAACTTGCCATGACGCACAGCTAGTGACGGACTAAGTCAGGAGTCCACACCTGGGGTCATCAGCTCAAGGCAGCATTTCATTAAATATCATGTAGGGTAATGACTCTGGAGGCTGGCTGGGCTCCAATCACAACTTTGTCACTTAGCTCTGTCATTTTGGGTAAGTTACTGCGCGTCAGTTTCATGCATCTGTAAAAGGGGGGTTAAAAAGTAGCCCCCACCCCGGGGAAGCCGGGATGGCTCAGTGGGGACTGGGGATCAAATCCCGGCGCCGGCCCGTGCGGACCCATATGCTGAACTGGGAGCTCCCCCAGTTCAGTTCTCTCTCTGTCTCTGTCTCTCTCTGTCTCTCTCTCTCTCTCTCTCTCTGTCAAAAGTAAATAAATAAATAAAAATATATTTTAAAAAAAAAATGTAGCCCCCACCTCAAAGGGTTGTTCTGAAGATTAAATGGGTTAATATGCTTAAATTGCTTAGTATATGGTCTCCTGAACATTCATTGTTAGCTCTTGATATAATTGCTAATACTGTGAGGTACAAACTATTTCACCATTTTATAAATCAAAGACTCAAGAGAGGTTTGGTAACTTTCCCAAGGTCATGCTCTAAGTAGAGGAGGTGTGGAGAGCTAAGTACAAGACTTCCTACTTAGGCTTGACTTTGGATCATTATTTCTTCCATAGCTATTCCCCAGGCACCTACCCTAGGTTGGGCAATGTTAGAGACACAGTGGTGACTGACATATTCTCAGCCCTGCTCTCCTAGTGCTCACAGTCCAGTGGAGAAGACAGGCTCATCCATAGACAGTGATGACTCAGAGTGGGCAGGGCTGGGCTGTGGAAGTCCAGAGAGGGCACCTGACCCAGCCTGTAAGGTCAAGGAGGACTTTTCTGAAGGGGGAGATAGCAGAGCTGAGATGCAGTGAGCGTGAAAAGGAGTTGGGAAAGTGTTCCTGGTAGAAGGAACAGCATGTGCAATGGCTTGGAGACAAGAAAGCTTGACCAGTTTGGGAAACTGAAGTTTTCCAATTGGGAAAATGGGGAGAAGGGTGAGTGGACAGATTGCAGAAAGGAAATGTTTTGAGATGAGGTTTGAGAGGTCAGCAAAGGCCGTACCATGCAGGGCCTTTAGGATGAGGTGGAGTTGGATGTTATCCTAAGCTGCTATGAGGGGCCTCTGAAGGGTTTTGAGAAAGGGAGGGACATAGACATGATCAAACAAAGCAGTTCAGGATCATATGATTCAGAAAGTTTCATTCACCTACCCAAGGTCCCACAGCAAGTAAGTAGTAAAATTGAAACTGGAATACAGGTTGTATCTACTCACAGTCCATGCACTTAACCACTGGGCTACATTGCCTGGCGATAACCATAATTAATATTGACTGAAAGTTAATGAGTACCATATGTCAAAATTAGATCACACATAGCTTGTGAAGGTCAGACTTTGGACTTTATCTTGAAGGCATTTGGGACTCATGAAAGTGTCTTAAGCAGGAGAGCTACACAATCTCTTGGGATCCTTGTTGCCAGTGTGAATCAAACCTCAGCGTTTCTATCTGTGAAATGGCTCCATTGAACTGGAGCTGATATGGCAAATTTATTTTTTCAAAAGCTGTGCATCCCCTTTATTCATTGGCAATCAGCAAATATTTATTGAGCACCTATTCTGTGGCAGGTACTGTTGTTGATGCTGGGAATACTGTGCAGAAAAGGACAATTTCCCTTCCCTGTGGATTTGTCATACTAGTTATGGGAGACAAGACTACAAACAAGTAACCCGAAACAGATTATAACCCAAAACAGGTGGTGGTAAGAACTAAGAAAAATAAAGCATGTTAAGAGGATGGTGAGTAAGGGAAGAAGGGCTGCTATAAACAGTGTATAAGGGAGAGCTTCTTTGAGGAGGTGAAATTTGAGCAGAGACCTAAATGGAACGGTTGAGCCAAGTGGTCATCTGGGGGAAGAGCATTTCAGCTAGAGGAAACAGCCCATGCAAAGGCCCTGAGAGAGGAATGTGCTTAAAGCACCCTTGATTAGAATCTCACATAGAGATTACCCACTGTAATCACGAAACTCACAAAAGAGAAACTGATACGATTTAAGGACTGGAAAACAGCCTGTGGCAGCTAGAAGTGTCTGTTGAAGGGAGAGCTAAGGAACATTTCTCTCTGATCTAATGTTTGAAAGAACAGTAACAACATTGAGAATTTACTGTGGGCCAGGCATTGGCCTAAGCCCTATGCTGAGGTGATTCAGTGACTCCCTCTAATGGCCCTTGGAGAGATGTTCTGTTATTGGGTCCCTTGGTCCTATGCTCTCTCTCACACACACACCCATTTACAAGTGAGGAAACTGAGGCCCAAAGGCTGCAAATATTATTTTCACTGTTGTAATGGCCCCTCCATGACCCCTCTGAGCCCTATGGGAGTGGAGGCTGGGCCACATCCTGTTCCTTGTATTCGGTAAGTGAAAAGCCATACTTCCAAGTGCTGCAGTTCTCATGTTCCTTGTGAGTAAGACTCATTACCCTGGGGCCCATAGCCCCTGCCCAAGGAGTGGTTAAAAGCACTCCTGGAGGGGATGCTGGGATAGCTCAACAGATTGAGCACTTGCCTCGAAATTGCGAGGTCTGGGGATCGAATCCCAGCCCTGGCCTGTGCAAACCCATATGCTGAACTGCAGCACAACTGGTAACCGTTGAGATGGCAGCAAAGGTTCTTGCCTCCCATATGAAAGGCCCCCAGTCAGTTCCTGTCCCACATCCACCTGTGTGGAATGAAACTATGTCACAGCTAATGATGTACAACTATGGAGCCTGCTCTGGGCCCTCCCCGCTTTCTCTCTCACCTTCTCTCAAACAATAAAACAAATCTTTAAAATAAAAAATAAAGCACTCCTGGAGCCTACCTGGGTTCAAATCCCTTTCTTGTCATCTCTGTGAGTGTCAAGTCACCTTATCTATAAGTTGGGGTGATAATTGATAGTACCTACCCAGGAGAATGGTAGAGAAGACTGAAAAAATGTAGGAGAGCTTAGTCGCTTTGCTTAGGACCTGGCCAGGAAAGTATCCAACATCTGTTAGCTGTGGTCATTGTCTTTCTCACAGCCCTAGGGAGTCTGGATCCCCAGTCTTCAGGACTGGAGGTGGCTGGCTGTATTGGAAAGAGCAGAGCAAGGGACTCTAATGTGACCTAAGAGCAGGAGGTAGGCTTCCTGGAGGAAAGAACATTTCAGCCAAGGGGTCGTACAAGAGGTAGGGGATGATCCTGGTAGAGGGAACTGCCTGTGTGCTGGCCCTAAGGCAAGGAAGAGGGGTGAAAAGGGGGCAGCGCTGAGACCTTGTAGCCCTGGAGAAAGGCTGGACTGTCCTCTGAGGGTGCTGGGGAGCTGTAAGAGGGTTGCTGCAAGGACCTAGGGCCTAATCACTACTGACTCCCTGGAAGTCACAGTTCTTTTTACATTAAAGAAAAAAAATTGTGCACGCACACACACACACACACACCCACACCACACCACACCACACCACACACCACCCCACCACCACCACCACCACCACCCCCAACTCCGATCCTATGCCAGGTGGAGATAAGTGCTGTAAAAGAAACCAAGTAGCGTTAGGAAAGACAAGGACTTTAGACAGAGGATCAAAGAAGGTTTTCTCAAGGAGGCCGCCTTTGAAAAGAGGCCTAATGGTAAGGGAGGGAGACAGGCAGGTGTAGGGAAAAACCTTTCCAGGCCAAAGAAATAGTAAATGCAAAGGCTTGAAGGCATGCGCAGGCCTCATGTGTTTGAGGGCCAACAAGAAGGCCAAGGTGGTAGAGCCAAATGAACCAGATAAAGAGATAGAAGGAGAGGGAGATGAGATCAGGGAGACAGTGGGGGCAGATGGGGTACAGAACCTTGGGGTCCTTGAGGACTTGGCTTTTTCTCTGAGATGAGAGCCAAAAACAGGGCTTTGAGCAGAGAAAGACAACATCTGAATTGTATTTTTTAAAACATCTTTATTGAGCTAGAATTCTCATACCATATAACCCACTCATTTCAAGTCTACAATTCGGTGGCTTTTAGTGTATTCACAAGAGGCATGCAACCATAACTACAATCAATGTTAGATCATTTTCATCACTCCAGAAAGAAACCCTCTGGTAGCCATCGCCCCCTACCTCATCCCCTTATCTCTGCCCAGCCCTAAGTAACCACTAATGTATTTACTGTCTCTGTAGATTTGCCTATTTTGGACATTTCATATAATGCATCATGTAATATGAGCATGTGGTCTTTGTGACTGGCTTCTTTCCCGTAGCATCACTGACATGTATTTTAGTTGGACCCTTGAGGCTCTGGTAGAGAACAAACTGTAAAGAGCAGTGGGGGAAGCAGAGAGCACAGTAAGGAGGCAATTGCCATAGTCCAGTTGGGAGATAATGGTTGGACCAGGTTGGGGGCCCTAGACGTGGACAGAAGAGGTTAGATGTTGAATTACTTTGAAGACAAACCTAATGGTATTTGTAGGTGGATGGGGTCTCAGGAGAGAAAAAGAGTGAAAGTTTTTGGCCGGTGCAACTAGAAGGATGGAACTGACATCAGCTGAGAGGCAGGTAACTGGGGGAGAAGGTTGAGGGAGGACAAGGAGTTCTGGGCAAGTGGGTTTGAGGCATTATTAGATGATCAAGGGGTATATGCTGAGCTGGAGGAAGAGGTTCAGGCTGGGCCTGAAAATCTGGGAGCCTCTGCGTGTGGACTGTGTTCACATGGGTTTAATTAAGTTCACGAGCATGAATGAGATTCCAGGTGAGAGGAGATGGAGGAAGCCCAGCAGACTTGGGGTTGAACTGGTACACACCAGAGCTAAGACTGAAATCCTGCCATCCTAGAGCGACAGCCTGAACCCCCAGCCTCCCTTTAATTGCTGCAGCCACAGCACCTCTCTCCCAGGATCCAGCTGTGAGGCCTGAGAGGTGTAGGGGCAGAGTATCCAGGTATTTCAGAGCCTTCTAGAATGTTGGCTTTGCCTGGCCCAGCTGGGGACCTCCAGGACCATTCTCACTAAGGCTGGCATTGGCCACCAAGTTATTAAATAACCTGGGTGGCCCAAAAATAGGTACAGAGCTGAATCAATGGAATTCATCACAAGAGATTATATGGGTACACATACACACTGACACACAACAAAACTATACTGCATACCTACATTTAGGCCACCCTATACCTACTTTTGAGCCCCCGTATATATTGACAGTCTTCTCTGAGTATGAAGGCCTCTGTTGCAAGGCATGATCTGACTTAAGTCTTAAAAGGATGGCTCTAGGGCTAAGGTGGGTGGAAGGTGGAAAGGGGAAATCAAGAAAGCATTGCGTAACACCCACACCTTACCCTACATCTCTCTCTCCACAGATACACTGGCCCACAGCAAGGGGGGCTCCAGCAGCCCTGAGCCCTGGGCCCGGACCTCCTGCAATCCCCAGGAAGTGGGCAACCCACCATCCAAGGAGTGTGAGTCCTCGCCCTCTCCAGCCCTGCAGACTGTGCAGCTGCCCCGTCTGGCCTTATCTCCACCTCTAGCCCCTCCACCTCCACCACCCCTGCCACTGCAGCAGGTCCAGGTAGAACCCTCGCCCCCCAGCCCCCCACCCCCTCCACTGCCCACCCCCTCAGTCTCAGATCCCTCCCTGGACTTCATACGGGCGCAGCAGGAGACAGCCAATGCCATCCGGGAGCTGGCTGGCACCCTGCGGCAGGGACTGACCAAACTGAGTGAGGCCCTCAGCTCCCTGCTGCCCCTTCTGCCAGGAAACCCAGCTGACACATTGCCCCCACCTCTGCCCCCACCTCTGCCCCCACCCAGGCCCATCCTGCCCCCACCCACCCCCAAGGTGGAGATCACCCCAGAGCCTGTGTCTTTGGTGGCTGCTGTTGTGGACCGGGCCATGGTGGCCGCCAGGGGGGTGATCATCACCCCTAGGAGTGAGGAGGGGGCCCCCCGGCCATCCCCAGCCCTACCTCCTCCCAATGACTCCCCTCCACACAAGAGGAGGAAAGGTTTTCCTACACGGAAGAGGCGGGGGCGATGGAAATCTCCGTGAAATCTGCCCTTGGGTTCAAGCTTGTCTACCCTCCTTCTGCCTGCACCTTGTCTCCCAGCTTAGCCCAGCGGAGGAGAGCCATGCACCTTCCCCATGCCAGCTGCACCCTGGCTTCCTGCTGCAGGGGCGTGAACACCCCACTCCCTGTACTAGTTAGTGCCTGATTCCTGGGGGGCCTCGTTGATGTGCCCCCCAGCCCTTTCTCCAGTACAGCACTGTCTGCCTGGCTGCTTCCCTTAACCCTGACTTCTAAGCCATCAATTTTATGTTATTTATTATTGCCCTTTGTGGGTTGTGGAGAGAATCTTGCGCGTCTGTACATACCCCCTTCCCTAACCACTCCTGGTCTTGACTTGAAGAAAATTGACTTGTGGGGGCCTCCTCACCTCCCCAACCCAGACTTTGGAGGGAGTGGGGATTGCGAGACAAATCAGAATATGGATGACAATGAGGATACAACAGTCTGGACCCTAGGGAGGGGGGTCGAATTCTCACTGGGGAGGTATAGGTTGGGCCCTCTGCTGCCTACTGTAGTCTCTGACCTCCAGAGCTCAACCCCCTCCTTTCTCAGTGGTGACAAGATATCAATAAACTTATTTTTAATACAATTACTCAGAACTCTGGCTGAGACAGGCCTGGGATCTCAGCACTTACACCTGCTCCACCCCTCTATGGGCAGGTGACCCCCTCCTTGTAGTTGGAGGCTGGTGGTTTTCCAGGGGTTTTTTTTGTTTGTTTGTTTTTTCTTAAAGCGAAGTCTGGTGCAAATCTTATTCCTACTTATTCATCCTTCAGATACCACCAAAATGTCAATCATGTCCAGGAAAATATCCCAGATTCCCTCCTCAATCTAGGATGGGTCTGCTTCTTAGATTCTATCTCTGTCCTGTGGTTCTTTTTCATAGTGTCCTCAAATGAAGAAATGCCTTTGTTTAAAGCATGTTTCCTCCATCGTTCATGATGGCAGGGGCTGGTTCTCTTACTCTCAAACCTGCTGCAGAGCCTGGAACAAGGTAGATAATCAGCACCCTGGCTCAGCCCCTGGTGCCGCCTAGCCAGCTGTGTGACCATGGATCTCCATCTTCCTCATCTGTAAAGTGGGCATCTACTTCCTGCAACTAGATTTTATTCATCTTTCAGGTCTCTCAGCTCAAGTATCCACCTCCTCAGGAGAAAGCCTTCCCTGACACACACACCACCACCAGTTACTAAAAAATGAAGTTAATCACTTGAGTAAATTTAAATTGAACATCTGCCTCTGTCACCAGACTGAGCCTTATCAGGGCAAGGCCTGAGCCTATCTCAGTCACTGCTGTGTCCCAACACTGAAAAGGGGTTGAATCTTTGAAATAATGGGCAGCTTAAAAACAAAAACTTTCACTTATGGTGCTTCATTTCTAGACCAGTAACCATGCCTAGCAATTATATGCACATTTGCATTATAACCTGAAGGTACCCAGTGAAAAGCAGGAATCTTGGGGTCTCCATGGTTTGGTTTGGTTTTTCCTGAGAAGTTTAGCAACTTGGCTTAAACTTGTCAGGGGCCAATCCACTCCACCTGAAGCCAGTCCCTGGCCAGAACTCTACTCATGCTAGTGTTTTGCTAATGAATGGCTCAAAGGTAATTTTCAGTGATACATGGATGGACTTTTTTTTTTTTTTAAGATTTTTGTTTTTTGACAAGAGAGACAGAGAGAAGGGGGAGAGGGTCCAGAGCAGTCTCCATAGTTGACAGCATTAGTTTTCCATATAGTTTCACTCCACAGGTGGGCACAGGGTTGCGCAGGGCAGAAACTGGGCCAGGAACCTTTCGCATAGGCCCCGTCAAGAACTGAACTGGGGGCACACCCCAGTTCAGCAGATGGGTCCACATGGGCTGGGCCCAGGATTCGATCCTTGGGATTTCATCCTCAGGCTCTGGGGCTGCAAAGCAAGTGCTTAAACCGCTGAGCCATCCCAGCTTCCCTGGATGGCCTTTTGAATGGTTCTATATGTAGTTTTAACTTTGTAAAAAATGACGCTAGTACATAAAACCCACGATTCTACATATAACATTGCTTAGGATGAGGCAAAAGTAGATTCCCCCCCCACACACACACACACAGGAAAATACAACAGGTGGGTAACGAAGTCAGCTGCTATGGTTGCAGTGGGATGCGGTAGAGGTGGGTAAACAGCCCCTGATTAGTTTGAAACACTAATGAACACGATTCTGACATTTTTGCATTCCTAACATAGACCCAGGCTTAAAGAAAAAAGAGGGTGATGCGGGGGTTAGAACTTGGGAGACCTGTGTCTGCCACCAGCCCACCTCGCACTATTTCCCACATGGCAAGGAAAAAGTATGAGGGTACCCAGAGCCTCCTGGTTGGGCCTATCAGATAGTAAGCACTCAAGGTGGAGAAAGATGCTTGCTCTCCTACAGAAACGACCCTCAACCCAAAGCCTGCTTGCCATCTTTGGCCGCCTTCCCTCCCTCAAAATTAGGGAGTGTAGGATGAGGATCCCCTCAATTCCGTGATCCGAACACGGGAACAACCCCCAGAAATTGACGGGCATTAAGGGTTGGAGATAGGACAGGTAGCGGGAACAGAGAAGGCCTCCTCCAACCTCCCAGACAGCGGAAGTGCGTCAGTTTGCCCACCCGCAGAGCATTTTGGGAGTTGTAGTAAAGCTAAGGGGCGGAGAAACTTAACTGTATAACCCTTTGGAGACCAGAGCGCGCCCACAAAACTGGAACAGAGTTGGAGGGTGTTCGACCAGTTACTCCCTTTAGCAGATGAGGCAACTGAGGCAGAGGCCTTCATCCTTCTCTTTTCTCGGGCTGATGCTCTCCCTAGTCAGAGTCTGACACCTAAGATTTTGGAGAAGACGAAATTCCAAGTGAACAAACCCCACCACCACCACCACCATCAAATTGCTAGCTTCCCATTCCTACCCACAAATCATCCAATCAGGGCCCCTCCGCTCCGCCGAGGCGCGGCTGCCTTCCTAACCGGTCATTGGCCTACCTTTGATGGGAGAACTGAGTCTCAGAGAGGGCAAGACTTTTGCTTAAAACTGCACAGCAAGTCAGAGCAGAAACGGCGCCCAGAAGCCTGTCCACCCTATTCAATTTCTGAATCTGTATAGCTCTGACCATTCGTATCACATCTTCGCCCCTAACCCTTGTTCCAGAACTCCTCAGAGCGCGCCGAACTCCTTGCATTTGGCGAAGATTGGTAAGGGTCGCGCGGCAGAAAAACGGCGAGTACCACTCACACCCAACCCTGGCTCCCTGCCTGTCGTCTCCTTTAAGAACTGGCCCCGGCGGGACTACGTTTCCCAGAAGGCTTTGCCAGCACGTTATGTAACTTTCCCTGCGAAGCGGCCTCTGGGGCAGAAGGAGGTGGAGGCGGCGGCGGCCGTTGCAGCGGCGGCGGCGGCGGTAGCAGCGGCGCCGAGATCGGCGAGAGTCCGAGGCGGCGGCGACCGCGGCCCATCGCGGGGCCTGAACTGTGCACCTCTGCGGACAGCCTGGACCCGGCGGAGGCGCCGACGTGCCTCTGCCTGCCTTTTCAAGGAGGCGGTAGTGAGGAAAAAGGCTTAGGGCCCAGGGGGCGGGGAAGGGGGGCCGGGCCTGGATCCGCGGGGAGGCCGAGCCGGAGGCCCGACCGTGGCTCGCTCTGTCCCGGGGACACGAATTGAACGTTGACGGCGCGGATCGAGAGTCGACGGCGGACGGAACGCGGTCCCCTGCGGCGCGCGCGCGGGGGCCATGGCGTCAGTGCAGGCGTCCCGCCGCCAGTGGTGCTACCTGTGTGACCTGCCCAAGATGCCGTGGGCCATGGTGTGGGACTTTAGCGAGGCCGTATGTCGCGGCTGCGTGAACTTTGAGGGCGCGGATCGCATCGAGCTGCTCATCGACGCTGCCCGCCAGCTCAAGCGCAGCCACGTGCTCCCCGAGGGCCGCTCACCGGGGCCCCCGGCCCTCAAGCACCCGGCTACCAAGGACCTGGCGGCGGCCGCTGCACAGGGGCCCCAGCTGCCGCCTCCGCAAGCACAGCCCCAGCCATCGGGGACTGGCGGCGGCGTCTCAGGCCAGGACCGCTATGACAGGGCCACATCGTCGAGTCGTCTCCCCCTGCCCTCTCCTGCTCTGGAGTACACCCTGGGGTCCCGCCTGGCAAATGGACTGGGCCGCGAGGACGCTGTGGCAGAGGGGGCTCGAAGGGCCCTGCTTGGCTCTATGCCTGGCTTGATGCCCCCTGGGCTGCTGGCAGCTGCGGTTTCTGGCCTGGGAACCCGGGGTCTGACGCTGGCACCCGGCTTGAGCCCTGCCCGTCCAATCTTCGGCTCCGATTTCGAAAAGGAGAAGCAGCAGAGGAATGCGGACTGTCTGGCAGAACTGAATGAAGCCATGCGGGGCAGGGCAGAGGAGTGGCACGGACGCCCCAAAGCAGTGCGGGAACAGCTGCTAGCCCTGTCTGCCTGCGCCCCCTTCAATGTCCGCTTCAAAAAGGATCACGGGCTAGTGGGGAGGGTATTCGCCTTCGATGCTACTGCTCGCCCACCAGGCTACGAGTTTGAGCTGAAGCTCTTCACCGAATACCCCTGTGGTTCTGGCAACGTGTATGCAGGAGTCTTGGCTGTGGCACGCCAGATGTTTCATGATGCTTTGCGGGAGCCTGGCAAGGCACTGGCCTCATCGGGCTTCAAGTACCTTGAATATGAACGCCGACACGGCTCTGGGGAATGGCGCCAGTTGGGGGAGCTGCTAACCGATGGTGTCCGCAGCTTCCGTGAGCCAGCTCCTGCCGAGGCCCTCCCCCAGCAGTACCCAGAGCCGGCCCCTGCAGCTCTGTGTGGCCCACCGCCACGAGCCCCATCCCGAAACCTGGCTCCCACAGCACGCCGTCGCAAAGCATCCCCTGAGCCTGAGGGCGAGGCGGCTGGGAAGATGACCACGGAGGAGCAACAGCAGCGACACTGGGTGGCACCCGGAGGCCCATACTCTGCTGAGACCCCTGGTGTGCCATCACCCATCGCTGCCCTGAAGAATGTGGCTGAGGCCCTGGGCCACTCTCCCAAGGATGCTGGTGGGGGTGGGGGCCCTGTACGTGCAGGGGGTGCCAGCCCAGCAGCCTCCTCCACAGCGCAGCCTGTAGCTCAGCATCGCCTAGTGGCACGAAACGGTGAAGCCGAAGTCAGCCCGACTGCAGGGGCAGAAGCTGTTAGCGGTGGTGGTAGTGGCACTGGGGCGACCCCTGGGGCCCCCCTCTGCTGTACCCTATGCCGGGAGCGGCTAGAAGACACCCACTTCGTCCAGTGCCCCTCGGTGCCCGGACACAAGTTCTGCTTTCCCTGCTCCCGAGAGTTCATCAAGGCGCAGGGCCCTGCTGGCGAGGTGTACTGCCCCAGTGGAGACAAGTGCCCGCTGGTGGGCTCCTCTGTCCCCTGGGCCTTCATGCAGGGTGAGATTGCCACCATCCTTGCTGGAGACATCAAGGTTAAGAAAGAGCGGGACCCCTAGGCCACTATTGTCCCCTGCCCCTTTGCCACCCGCCGCTGCTGCGGATAAATTATTCCCTTCCCCACCCCACCCAGTGCCACCCTGACCTGTGTACATAACCCCTTCTTCATCCCAGATGGGTCCCCTGGGGTAGATGCATTGAGGGTGGGGGGAGAAAGTTCGTGGCTTCTGTCTGAGGGAGTGTTTGGGGTTCCTTGGCCCCTCCAGTTTCCCTCTCCCCTCTGGCTTGGCTTTGCTGTTGCTTGTAGTTGGGGGAGAGGTGCCCTCTCCTCCTTGAGAAGGGAAGGGGCCTCCTGGATATTTCGCTCTTTATAAACGAAGCAAAAGCATTTTATTGCCCCCCCTCCCCCTTCCTTTTGCTCCTTCAATAAACCGAAAGATGGTTTTGTTTTTTTTTTCCTTCTTGGTCCCTTAGTTGTGTGAGTTGCTGCGCCCCCTTTGGGACCGAACTGGTTCTGCAGGGAGAGGACGTTACGTTGTAGCCTCCAGGTGGCGCTGTTCACCCAGGTGGGCCCGCCGGCTGTCTACAAGTACTAGTCACTGGTCAAATGTTCTGTAATATCAATCGGCCTGTTTTCCAGATGACAGAACTGAGGCTCAGAAAGGGGATGGCTCTTGCATGGAAGCCATGGCCAAGCTCGGGAATTAGGTTTCCTTTCTGGTCTATCCCCTGTATCTACCCAGAATGTCAGGAGAAGCACTCTGCACCCATGAGGGACGGGGAAAGAGACATTAGGAGGCTTTCTAGAAAAGATTAGTGCGTTCTTGCTGTTGAGGGAGAGAATTAGGCTAGATTGCTAAAGGGGCTGCCCAAGGAATGGAGATTTACCTCCGTGGGGTACACTAACAGGGTCCATGGAAACATGTGGTGGTTGCTTCTGGCCTCC
>PVKE010005512.1:22320-58743 GCA_004027555.1 Craseonycteris thonglongyai
CCCCCCCCCCCCCCCCCCCCCCCCCCCCCCCCCCCCCCCCCCCCCCCCCCCCCCCCCCCCCCCCCCCCCCCCCCCCCGCCCGCGGCCGCCTCTGATGTGCAAAGCCTGGTCCCGCACCTGTCCCAGTGGGCTGATCATTAACCAGGACTTCCTGCTCGCTGACGTCATGGGGCGGGGCCTGGGTGGGCTGCGGCAAAGCATGAGTTAAGGGGAGGGGAGAGCCCCAGGAGCCCAACCCTCACCCCTACGGCCTCCCCTGCGACCCTCAAGTGGCCAATCCGGGAAGGGAATGGCAGGCGCAAAGGCCAGTGGATGGACAGAGATGGGGGATGATAGTTTTGCTACCACAAAGCACAGCACTGTCATACAGCTTTGAGACTCAGGGTTGCCCCAGGTGTCACTTTAGCTAAATCTGGAAGACCTTAATGTCCTGAAACAGCTTGGTCACCTACCTAACCCATCCACACATCTTGCAGACTCACATGTCCTAACTCCCAAATATTAGGGACCTGGGGGTTTTGTCCTCCATATCTGGAGTTCTTTAACCCTCATTTCTTGGACTGAGGGGTCCCATCCTTTCCCCCAGCCATCAGGTCTCAGGTGTTCAGTCACCCCTGGCACTGCCAGCCTGGGCTCTGGGCAGGGCTGAGAAAACCACCCCTGATTAAATACACCAGGCGATAAGCCTGGGGCAAGGGAAACGCTGGATGGAGCTCCATGCCTGTGCACCGCTCCCAGTCAGTTTTGTGGCCTCCCCAGTCCCATTTCTGTAGAACCAACCACTGGGTAGCTTCCCCTCCCCCATCCTCAGGGCTAAATGCCAGGGTCCTCTGCCCCAATGGGAGCTAAAGAGCTGTGGAGGACACCTGGTCCTTTAAGAACAGCTGGTGGGTGGGTGGGGGGCAGGGGAGTCACCCCCAGCCTGGCCGGTGTGTGTATTCTAGATAGAGGTTGGGTTAACCATTAACAACAGAGGACCTGACCTGTGTGGGTGTGGGGGGCTGGATCATTCCCCTTTTCCCCAGCACCAGGGTGGATTCAGAGTGAAGGGGTTCTGGATTTATTTGGGGGTTGGTGAGGAGGTGAAGTTTGGAGAAAGAGACAGATTACACAGACCTAGGAAAAGATGTAGAGGCTACAGAGGTGGAAAGGGAGTTGTAGAGACTAGCTCACTGAAAGAGAAGGCGGAAACCTAGAGAGAAGGAGAGGTTGAGAGACCCTCTGAGATGAGGGAGATGAGATAGAAACAGACAGATGTTCAAAAAAGAGTAGTAGAGAAATATTTAGGTACAGTAGAAAGGAGGGGAATAGAGAGCAAATGAGAGAGAAAGATTGAAATCAGGGTAAGATACAGGTTTGAACTAGAGAGTTAAGATATCTTCAAACCCAAAAGTTCTATGAGACCAGAGGGAAAGAATGGAGCTCTATGAAGAAGGACAAGGCTTCATCTTAGTCACTTGGTCCCCATGACAAGGCCTGGCTCACCCCTCCTTATCCTCCAGGTCTCAGTTCAGCTGACCCTGCCAGGCTATGTCAGGTGCCATTTCTGGACTCACAGATCCTGCACTCCCCAATGCCAGCCCCATACATTCTGGATCACCATTGTTCGGAGACTGGACTGTCAGCTCCATAAGGGCTGGGCCAGAGCTGTCTCAGTCACCACTGCATTCCCAGCATCGCCCAGCCCAAGGCTAGTTTAAAGGCTAAATAGACTTTTTTCCTTCAACAAATTCAGCATCCACTGTGTGACAAGTCCTGGGGAGGTGCTGTGGATACAGCAGGGAACAGAATGCAGCTCCCACCCTCATGGAGCTGATCCTCAGGTGAGACCTACAGGCCCATACAATGTGACAGCCATGGAGCAGTAAGTCCTAAGAAGAAACGAGAAGCCAGGGAGAGGGGATAGAGAATGACGGAGATTGCTATTTCACAGAGGGAGGCAGGGAAGGGCACACTGAGGAGCTGACACTCAGAACTGATGGAAGTGAGGGAGCGGGTTGGGGGGGTCTGGGGGAATTGTACATGAAAAGGCCCTGAGGTGGAGCCTGCTTGATTTGTTCCAGAAGCAGCCAGGTAGCCAGTGCAGCCATGACAGGGGAAGTCATAAGAATGAGGTTAGAGGGATTGTAAGGGAGTGCCAGGGATCCTGTGGGTCATGGGAAGAGCTTGGGATTCTTTTTTTTTTTTTTTTTTTTTAAGATTTATTGTGTTTTAACAGAGAGAGGCAGATAGAGAGAAGGGGGAGGGCCCAGAGCAGTCTCCATAGTTGTACATCATCAGCTTTCCATATAGTTTCACTCCACAGGCGGGCGCAGGGCAGGAACTGGGCCAGGAGCCTCCCGCATAGGTCCTGGCAAGAACTGAACTGGGGGCACACCCCAGTTCAGCATGTGGGTCTACCTGGGCCAGAGCCGGGATTCGATCCTCGGTCTCTGGGGCTGCAAAGCGAGCACTTAACCCGCTGAGCCATCCCAGCTTGCCCTGGATTTTGTTTTAATGGGAATAGGTAGCAGGTTTCAAGCACCGAGTGAGATAAATGAGACAGAAATGGCAAAGAATCAGCTGGGATGGACAGCATCTTAATAATTTTGTGTCCAAGGCTCAATAGAGGACCTAGCACATATGCCCAATGACAGTGTATGAGCAAGTGAATAAGACTCAAACCAACAGAGGAAAAGTCAGAATGGCATTAGATGGACATAGATTCTCAGGGACAAGCCAGGTTAAGGACAGGGACGCCCAGGGACAGCAGACGCAGACAGACAGCAGCTTAACTGAGAAGTCCCATTTCTTTCATAGCCTTCCCCACCCGGAAAGCTTCCCTGGAGCTGGAAAAACTCTCCAGGCCCCCCTGCCCGCCTCGCTCGTGGCGTGCCCACTCACACCTCAGGCAGAGGAAGCTGGCAGGCCCCACAGGAACCTTTCTGTGCAGGGGGAGTAGAGGCGGGCGGGCGGCAGGGACTAAGGGAGAGGAGTGGCAGGCGGGCAGGCAGCGGGCAGCGGCTACACAAAGGCCCCAGTGTCTGCCCTCCTGCCCCTGTGTACAGATATAAATAATATGTACATATACCTTTATATAATACACACACACACACACACACACACACTAGAGGACTGGGGGCAGGAGGCTGGGGGCCACACACTACCCTAGGGCCTGGGCAGGACAGACGTCTGCTCCTGTGGGGGCTGGGGGCTTCAAGACACACAGAGATAGTGGCCAAGACTGAGAGACTCGGGCTGAGAGGGATACAGTGACAGAAGGAGAAAGAGAAACTTACAAAGTTAGAGAGAGAGACTGGCAGAGAGTCCCTGAGTTAGAAATTGGCAGAGAGAGTGGGCTAACTCAAGCAGAGACAGGTCAGGAAAACAGAAATCAAATTTTACTAAAAAAAAAAGAAAAAATTAGAGGTAGAGGGACAGTGACAGAATGAAGACAAGGGTCATTCTAGAGGAAGGGAGAGAAACCCAGGTGAGAGGAAGTAGAAACAGAAAGAAACAGAGGCCAGCAGACATCCCACGAGGCAGAGAAAAAGAAGCAAACAGGCAGACAGACAGACAGACAGAGCTGGGCCAAGGCTGGGGCTTAGGGAGGCTGGTGACCATGGGTGGGGGAAGGGTCAGGGCACATCTCCAGTTTGAGGGCACCGCCTATGGGGCTCTGGTGCAGCCCAGTCCGGGGCAGGCTGAGGGGCAGGGGCAGAGGTGAGGGAGGTGGCCCTTGGGTTCCGGATCTTGGTGTTTACCTGGGGCAGGCATTGCAAACATGCACCCAGCCTGGCCCATGGCAGGGGAGGGCGGGATGGGCCGGGCCCCAGCTCTGGCACCAGTGGGCCCGACACGCCCACCTGTGGCCTGGGCGGTGAGTAACACGATGACACCTGGGTAGATGGTGACACATAGGAGCATGGACACAGTGACACACAGAGACAGATATAGGCAGACCCAGAGTGTCAGAGACATAAACAGACCCACAGAACCCAGTGACAAAGACACACTGTAACAGGCACAGTGAGAGACACACAGTAATAGACAGGAGGACACAATGAGAGGCAAACATGTTCTTAGTCACCAAGACACAGTGACAGAGAACACAGTGACAGACATACAGAAGACAATGACAGAAGAGTGATATACACGCATACACAGTGACACAAACACAGCAACACCTATAGAAACCCAGTGACAGACACAGACACAGACATACAGGCCTACACAACACACACGAGCACACTAACCAGAGACACATCACAGTTACCACAGAAGCCTGCAGACACAATGACACTGGCACACTGACACCAGGATACATGTATGACACCCAGTGACACACTCACATGGACATGCAAACATACACACTCAAACTGTCCATACTGCTGGCTTCGGCGTGCCCCCCTCCTCCTGTAGCAGGTTGCAGCTGGAATGGAGGTGACTGTGGGAGGGCTGGGGACCCCAGGGCCCCACTGTGCTACTGTTGCCCCTCCTAGACGCTAGAACAACACAGTGGTGAAAGGCACTGACTCTGGGCCAGACTGTCTGGGTTCAAGTCCTAGCTCTTCTACTCACTACTATCTGTGTGATCTGGGGCAAGTCACTTCATCTCTTGGAGACTCAGTTTCACCTATAATAAAATAGGGGGTGGGGAGCATTTGGTCAATCAATTTGGTCAATTCAGCAAGGTGCTCACACGTTGCCACATGGTAAGCTCCAGTAGCTATTATTATCATTTTCATCATCATTATCATCTCCTGCCTTCTGATGCACACAGCCCTGTGCCCACCATAGGGACCCTGCCCCTGGCCCTTTGCTTCCCCACCCATGGACCCTTGCCCTGGACAAGCCCACAAACTGTGTCCCAGTCCATCTGTTCCCAGCCCGGGTTTCTCTGTCCCCGTGACTATTCCCTTTATCCCTGATTCCTGGCCTCCTCTTGTCTGTCCATGCATCCCACGTCTGAACGTGGTACTTTTCCACACTGGACATCAGCCGGCTGTCCCTGAGGTGGGGGTCACACCTGCCCATGCCAGCCGAGCTGGTGGCCACCAGACACCCTAACGGACGGCCCCACCCTCCCCCCCAGGACCCTACAACAACACCCGCCCCTCCGGCCACCTGAGGTCCCTACTGGGGCGGCCTGAGGCCCAAGCCTGGGGACAGGAAGCCCCAGGCCTGGCCGCCCTGAAAGCCTCTTTCAGCCTGGGCCTCCTCCTGCTGCCACCGACTCCTCCTGCGGAATAATATTTGGGCTGTTGGCCGGGGGGTGGGGGCCAGATCCGGAGGCCGCCTGGGAGAAGCCAGAAACCGCAGGGCTTCCTGCCTCTGGCCGACCGACTCTGGGAGAGACCCCCAGGCCCGAGGAAGGGGGGCGGGCGCCCGGGGAGACTGAGGGCCTTTCTCTGGGCCCCAGTTGTTTTTTCCAGGAACCAGGAGGAATTCCCCAGCTTGCCCAGGACAGTGAGGCTGGTGGGACGGCTGACAGGGAGCCAGCGCGGCAGGGGGCGGGGGTGACACGCAGCCGGCAGGGCGGGCACAGCGACAGAAATAGAGGGCCCGGCCTGCACGAGGTGGCAGGTAGAGACAGAAACTTAGGGAGCTGGGAGAAGGAGACCAGAGAAGGCCTGAGGCCAGAGATCCAAAGAAGGAGAGGGGGGAGGTAGACCCCAAGGAAGGAAGAGTCAGAGTCCCCTAGAGAAAAAAGGAGAGACCCAGAGGCCCAGAGAGAGGGAGGGATAGAGTCAAAGCTGTGGAGAGAATATGAGAGAGCAAGGCAGACCATAAAAGAGACAGAGGAGAGAATGAACGAACGTTTTTAACAAAACCAAAGGACAGAGATAAAAACATGAAGAGAAGGTTAGGGACAGAACGACACACAGAGATGACACGGAGACAAAGAGAAAGATGAACATCATGCATACCCAGGTGGTCAAAGACCCTTTCGTCTTTGACAACTGAATAAATGAGTGACAGAGAGCCAACAACCAAGAAAGACCAATGTGAAATAAGGAAAAGACCATTTCAGACCAATCCCGCCCACCTGTCCCAGCCTGGCTGAATGACCTTGGCCCGGTCCCTTCCCATTCTGGGCCTCAGTTTCCACTCTGTGAAATGAGGAGTGTGCAATACACAATGGTGTTTCAGAGAGAGCCATGTCCTCAGAACATCTCAGCGACAGACGTCAGACTCAGAGCCTAGGTAGGGACCTAGAAGAACAGAGATACCCAGGCCCCAAACCCGGAGGCCCCCAGCAGCTCAAGGAGGACCCAGCTCCTTCCCTACACACCTGCCTACAAAAGTGACAGACACACACCAGGGTGGGCCAGCAGACCCTCCATACAACATAGACAGACACACAGCAAAGACAGGTGTAAAACACACAGGTAGACTTTCTTACAGATGATGACGGGGATACACATGAAACACACAATGACAGGCATACCCACACCACCAACTTAGTCATACAGACTCTTTGAGACAATGTGTATACAAAATGACATAGAGACATACCTGACAGTGTGAGACTCAGAGGGACCCAGGTGTATAAAACCACACACACCACACACATGCAAGAGTCTGATATCCTGAGGCACCCACAGTAAGCACACGCTGAGCAGGAGTACAAACCCACACAATTGAGGGATAGAAACAATAGCTAACACCCTATGGAACCTCAGTGGGCATACCGGTAATGATTTCCTATGACCTAGAGAGGCATGCGTGCGTGCACACACACACACACACATGCTCCAACACATACCGGTAGTCTTATTTCAGTTAACACCATGTCTGTCCCTTGTCCTCCTCCCCAGCTTAACCAAAAATTGAGCAGGCCCTGTGCTCCCTGAGCCTCAGAGCTGGAGGTGCACGTCTGGGGACTGGGGGTGGGGAGATGGCCTTGGTCACTGCACAGACACCTCCTCCTGTTGCCCTGGCCCCACTGCTGCGGGGGCTGCTATCTGTGAGCAAACTGTCCTTGGGGTCAGGGACAGCAAAGAGCCAAAGGTCAGGTCGATGCCTCCCCCAGCCCTTCCCCCAGAGGCAGCCAGCTCTTGGGGGCAGGAAGGAGAGGGGACAGGAACAGCAATTCACATGTTCAAGTCCCACAGGCCCACCCACCAAGGAAAGAGACATTCCGTCAGAGGCAGAAATGGTGCCTTTAATGTTCAAACACAGCCAGTATACCACTTCCCAGGCAAGAACCAGACTTCAGTAGAATTTCCCCACACTCTAACCGTCCTTTCTGGTCTCTCCTGGACCAGAGGGGGAAATGGGCTCCAGAGAAAACCAAGGAGTAGTCTCATCTCCGTCCCTCACTCCTCTCACACCAGAGACAGTGATGACAGGCCAACACCTGGGCTCCGGTGGCCACCATGGTATGCATGGTGCATTGGTTATGTCAGCCAGCCAAGGTGGTGGCCATCATAGCACCCAATGGGCAAAGACAGATGTTATGTAGAATGGTGGCCAACCTGGCACCTACTATACCAAGAAGTCCACCAAAAAGAATCACAGCATCCAAGGGGCCAAAGACACAGCTGAAATGGTATCATTATCACACCCAAAGGGGCAGCCAAGAGGATGTCCATCACAGTACCCAAAGAGCCAACCAAGATGTCATCCCCGATGGCAGCCATCAGAGCACCCAATGGATCAACCAATAACGTATCGATCAATATGATGGTCTCTGCAGTACCCAGTGGGCCCACCAAGATGTCGACAGCAGTTATCACAGTTCCCAATGGACTGACACGATGCACACAAGCAGCAGTCACCACAGTAAGTAATAGACGTTAACTGGTGGGGACGAGCCAAGTGTCACCAGGAGGGTCAGGCCCCAAGAGCCTGATGGTGTAAACTACAACCATACCCCACCCGCCATGACCCCATGCCCCTGCTAGGATGCGTTAAGCAGAGAACGGGAATAGAGGCCCTGGTAGTAGACCCCAGGTTCCCCACCCTCTGCCCCATAGCCCCCAAACCCCACGTCCAGTTTGGGAGGCGCTGGTGTCTGTTCCGACATCAGGTTGTTGATGGAGAAAGGGTGGTTGAAGTTGTAGGGCGCATCCATCTTCAGCTCCCCTGGGAGCTCCAGGCCAGCGAAATAGGGTGTGGTGGAAGGGGGTGAGCCACAGTCTAGAGCCCCCACATCTTCCCCACCCTGGGCCTCAGGCTCGGGGGGTGGAGGCTGGGGCTGGGGCGGAGAGGTGACCGTGGCAGCGGGGGTGGCAGTCGAGGCAGCTGGCCCAGCACTGTTCCTGGTGGTGGAGGTGCCATTGCCCCCTTTCTTCACCTTCTCCTCCAGCTTGAAGCGCTTCTGGCGGCGCAGGTAGCAGCCATTCTCAAACATGTTACCCGAGCTGGGATGCAGCGCCCAGTAGGAGCCCTTGCCCGGCTTGTCCGGGGAGCGCGCCACCTTGACGAAGCAGTCGTTGAAAGACAGTGAGTGGCGAATGGAGTTCTGCCAGCGCTGCTGGTTCTCCCGGTAGTAGGGGAAGAGGTCCATGATCCACTGGTAGATCTCACTCAGGGTCAGCATCTTGCCCGGTGCCTGCTGGATGGCCATGGTGATGAGCGAGATGTAGGAGTATGGCGGCTTGGCGTGTGCCAGGGACCTCCGGTACCCTTTGGGCATCTCCTTCCCGTGCACCAGCCCCGGGCCCGGGCCCCCATACCCTGAGCTGCTGCCTCCACCACTGCTGGCACCCAGGCCTGGGAAGGTGGGGCCCAGAGGCGCTGTGGGAGCTGGCGGTGCCAGGGGTCCTGAGGGCAGTGGGGAGGCAGGGAGCCCCCCGGGGGAGTAGGGAGAGCTCAGAGGGTTCAAGGTCATGTAGGAGTTGAGGGGGGCCATGGTGGGCACTGGGGTCACTGGAGAGTAAACCTGCATGGAGAGAAAGAGAGATGGGGGTCAGTGAGTCCCCCCACACTGGTCAGCAGAGGGTCACCGGACCCACTGTGTGTCCACCAGTCTGTGTGTCTTGCCTCCACCATGAGTCCATCTTTATTTTTCTCTGTAGACAGCCGTCTCTTGAAGTCTCTCTTCCTCCTCCCTCATGCACCCCTCCCTGACCCCATTCCCCCACCCCTCCCACACTCCCATACACCGAGCGCATGCTTTAAGTGGTTCTCAAAGTGTAGTCCAGGACACCCTGGAGTGTCTCCAAGACCTCTTCAGGGTGTGCTTGAGGTCAAAACTATTTTCATATATGCTAAGATATTACTAGCCTTTTTGACTCGCTTTCTCTCATAGCATACAGTGGAGTTTGCCAGAGGCCACGTGACATGGGACACTGCGACAGACGGAATGTAGAAGCAGCTCTGAGAACCCAGCTGTCTTCTATGGAACCAGATGCTAGAGATTTGCAAAAATGTAACACTGCCACTTCTCTCACCATTCTGAAATATAGTTATTTTAATAAAAATACATTACTTATTCTAACAAGTTATTGCTACTTTTAAACTAATTAAGACATTTAAGGAAATTGCTCAGTTTTTATTTCTCATGTGGTAACTATCGAGAGACATAACCCACATCAATGAAAACTTCTTGGGGGTCCTTAATAATTTTTAAGAGTGTAAAGAGGTCCTAACACCCCCAAAATTGAGAACTGCTGATTTATATCTAATAATCTAATCTACATGTGCATTCTCTCTCTGTCTTTTAGGTTATAAAATTACAGTTTTTAATAGATCAAGCACGTTTGATTATCAGAAACCACATTTCAGCCTTACATCTATTTACTATATCTTATCATTTCTCAGACATCTCTGTTTGTAAGCTCCAGGATTAAGAATCAATAAGAAAGAAAAACAAAAACAAAAACCAGTCAGTTATAATCCCTAGACACCATGGCTGTAAAACCCATTCAATTTTCAGAAATGTTAAAATAGGGGGAGAAATGTACATCAGTGAAATACTGTAGACATTGCTCTCTCTAAATAACTCTCTATATAGTCTTCTACCCATTCAACAAATATTTATTGGTCACCTACTCTGTGCCAGGCAGTACATGGAAAAGGTCCCCTTTCATGTTTACAATGGTACCATGGGGGAGGTCCTATTAGGAAGCCCATTTTGTAGCTGAGCAAGCTGAGGCCCAGAGAGGCTGTCAGGGTCACACAGCAAGGAAAGGGCAGAATGGGGTGTCTAAACCCAGGCAGTCTGGTTCTAGACCGATGTTCTGGATCATGCTATAAAAGCAGTGACCAAGATAGACGGAAATGTCTGCCTTCGTGGGGCTGACAGTCCAGCAGGAAGCGAACACGGAAAACTTGAAGCATGGGGGATTGTGATTTCTCTCTTTCTGTGTATATTTACTCCTTTCATCTACTGTCTTCCATCCTCTCTCCTGCAATCCTCCATCTGCCAGGCTACCCTGCTCCGTGCCCCCGCTGGGGTCAACACTGCAGGTGCTGCTTTTGCTGCTCTTGCTCTGGCCCCAGCCACCTTTCTTATGAGGCAGTGGGTCCCCTCTAGTCCCATTACTATAAGCACTTACACGTCCCAAGGTCCAGAGGGAAAAGGGATACTCTGGGAGTCAGGGACAGGTGGCAACCAACCTAGAGGTCTGTGTTCCAGTGGAGAAATTCTTCCCTCTCCCTTTCATATGTCAGTCCAGGTAGCAATTTTCCTCAGGTCTCTATGAATCTCCCTGTTGGCTCCGTGTGTGTCTGTCCATCTCTTTCCTTGTCTCAGCACCTCTATACCCCTTCCCTCTCCCCCTCCCCATGTTTATTCCCCGCACCTGTCTTTCCCTTTCCCATTGTCTCTCCTCCCCACATCCTCTTCCTTTATCTCTCCCTCTGTCTCTACCCCACTCCTCTCCCATCCCCCCATCTCTCTATCTCCTTCAGCACACCTTGGTATCTATCTATCTGCCTCCTTCCCTCAGTATAACCTTCTTCCCAGAAGTCTCACACTGAAATTGGAGTCCCAGCTATTCCCCTCCTCCATGCACTGTTCTCCCTCCTGGTTGGCTGGTTCTGCCCCCTCCTCAGATTAAGGGAAGAGTTGAAGGAAGCAGGTGATGGATTCAGAGGGATCTACAGAGAATTTCTAAATCCCTCTGCAAGCCCCCTCCCATGTTTCCAACTCAGTCAGATTCTTGTACCACTGAGGAAAACAGACTGGGACCCCAGCACCCTCCTTCTCTGGCTACCCACCTACCCGGAAGTCCTCCTTGAGGTCTAACCTCCAGAACTCCAGCTGTCCTAATCCACCCTAGGCTTTCCCACGCCCCGGGGCTGGGATGAACCCCTAGTGTCCGGGTCTGAGCCGGATTTTCCTGCCAGGGCGGGGCTGAGATTGGGGGGAAAGCCCTCAGGGGACTTGCACTCCCACCCCAGGAGGCTGAAATTTCTCCCCTTTCATTTCCTTATTGTCTCTGGAGGATGGTGAGACAGGCAGGGAGCAGAGGGAGGCAGTGTGAAGCCAGAAACCAGGTTTCTAGACTCGGTCTCTAGGACCTCAGTGAACCCCCAACACTCCAGGAGGCTTCAGGTTTTCTCTCTCTGAAATGGGGAAGCAGGTGGACCAGCTAATCTATGAGAAACAAAGGCCAGTGGGGACACCCCCAGAGTGATACCTTTCAATTTCCTTCCACACAGGCAGCTAGCCTGGGGGTGTCAACATCACCCCAACAGCAAGGCATACAGGTCAAGAAACAGTTTGGGGGACCTTACATAGTAACTGAGTGTGAGAATGTTTGTCTCCCCATTGCTCTGACCCAAGGGGAGGAGGTGGTTCAGCTAATGGGAAGGCTGGGGAGACCCTCAGCCTATTTCGATCTCCAGTCCCCCATGTCAACTCTTCCAAAATGGGCCCAAATTTTTGATTATCTCTAGATTGTCCTTCAATTTCTGACACAATGTACCCTAAACTTCAGACTGTGCCCCAAGGAACAACTCCATCCTAGACCCCCACAATTTAAGATGTGTCCCCCAAAATACTGCTTTGTAGTTAGCTCCCTTAAATCATGTCCCTAGAGTCTGAATTCTCAGGGGTTTCAGCTGGGACACTCTCCACAATACTTGGGAGTCTACACCTCCAACCTGGTCTCTGCCTTCTGACACCTCCAGCCACCCATCTCCACCTCTCAACACTCCCAATCCCCTCCCTAGTTGGCATGCCCCACCCCACGTGCACCTCACACCTCCACAGCCCCAGGACTGGCCCCTCCTGGGCACCATGCCAAGCCCCACAGGACTGAGGATCCAGAAGTCCCACACAACAGCATCAAACCCCAGACCCCGGGCTCAGACACATGGGGGCCCCCTGAACCCCCCAGATCACAGTCTCCTTGGAGAACTCAGACCTTCCAGCCCCCCCCCCCGCAAGCCCACAGTCCCCTTCCAGCTTAGGAATTTAAGTGTCCAGATCCCCATAATCCTCCAACTAGGACCCCTGGTCCCCACTCCATTTCACAATGTTGACTATAGGGAGCAAGCTAAGGAGGAGTTCTTGCAGCAAGAGGAATGGGAGTTAGACCTGGGGAAAGACTTTCTATCTGCTGGGGTGAGGGTAGTCAGATATACCCCGCCCCCTACTCCAGGGTGGTCTAGTCAGAGATGGGCTGCTGAGGATATTGGAAATTACTGGAGATTACTGGAAGGGGGGTAGGGAGGTGCGAAATATGAAACCCTCCAGCCTCCAACAGAATCCCTGCTGAGGGTTTCTAATAATTAAACCAGTGAAGTTCAGTTGGAAGGGGTGAGGGTCAGGAGCAGGGATGGGGTGGGGAATGGAACTAGAACCCTGCCCTGCTCGCCAGTCCCCAAATCCAACCCCATCTTGGGCCTCATCTATCTGAACCCCAAATCTAATCCACCTGTTATCTGAGACTCCCAAAACCAACCTCCATCTTTTCTTATCCCTGAGTATTAACCCCTATTTCTGACCTTATCTTAGATTGCACCCTAATCCTTATCCCTGAACCCCAATTCTGATTTCTACCCCAGAATCCCCATAGTTTAACATTATACTCTTAACTCTGAGCTCTCACCTCAGACTTTCCTTAATGGTGACCTCCCTCTCCCATCTCTTAGTTCCTGTCTTTTCCCGCAAATTTGAACCCATTTCCTAACACACCCCCCCCCCAGCTGTCTGCTATCCTGGAGGTTTGATTCCTAGCTTTGGTTTGTTAATTTTAATCCCTTGGATTTGGGGTCACCAACCCTCAGCTCTCACGTTTAAGCTCTGACCTGACCCTTGCCTAAGTTTTCCTGACTTCCATTTATCCCTCTCTCCGACTAGCCTGGGGAACTGCGCTCCCATGTCTGTCCACCGTCCCTAAATCCCACACCTGGTCTCCGTGTCTCTAGTTCCTCTACTCCTCAACTCTAGTTGGAGTCCCCATTAGAGCCCACACCCCGGTCCTTAACCCCATTTAAGCCTGCAATCGGATTCCTAACCCCCACTTCCCGCTCCGCCATCCCCGAGGACACACCTCGCCGGCCTCCGGGTAGTAGCTCCACTCCGCCAGGTCATGAGCCTCCATCTTCACCGAGCCCAGCATCCCCCGGGCCTGCGCCCCCACCTGCCCCCACTCCGGCCCGGGGGGAACCAAGCGCTTCGGATCTCTCAGCCCGCACGGCCTGAGTTCCCACTGGCGCCTGCCCGTCCTACTACTGCCCAGGGTCCCGGCCGTCCCGGGCGCTGCGGGAGGCGGCCACGCTTTATAGCCGGGACACCCCCACCCCCACCCCACCCCCGCCGCCCTCGCCCGCCCAGGGCTCCCCTCCCGCCTTCCCCAGGGCAGCGCAGTCGGACTAGGGCGCCCCCTGCGGGCTTGCGATGAGATAGACCTCAGGCGCCGGGAGCCGCAGCCCGGGGACGTGAGAGCCGAAGATGGCTGAAGAGCAAGGGAGCTACTGGTGGGAGACACTGCAGATACTAAGGGCCCCAAGGGCAGAATTCTGGGGCCTATACCCCAGGGGGTCTCATCATCTCGACAGTAGAGGGCGAATAGCCAGAGCCCAGCATGACTGCCTCTTAGGAAAGGGGCCTCAGAACGCAGTGGACTCCAGAGGTCCAGGTATACCACCGGTAAGAGAGCCTCGAAACCACATCCCATTGGACGGACTGGGATACTGAAGCTTCCGACAGCTAGAAATGCTCCGAACTGGGTAAATAGTCAGGATTAAAGGTGGAGGAGATCGGGACTTCTGCTCGGACTCCATTAGGGCAACTGACCACCTCCAGACGTAGGAGGGTCGCCGCCCGTCCTCTTCAATCTCTCTAATACCAGCCGTCCAGGTAGTCAGAACCACTGTGAACTCCATTTCCCAGAAGTCTTTGTATCTCCCTTCCCTTCTCGAGTCTCTGCCAAGGGACTACACTTCCCAGAAGGCATGGCGGTCAAAGGCCGGAAACGAAGAGCCACCCGGAGTAATCCGAAAGGCCTGCCGAGAGACTTGAGGTGGGGGCGCTGTCGACCTACTGCGTGGACTCTATTTCCCGGCGACCCAGCGAGTGCGGCGCGTGCGCAGTGTCAGGGCGGCAAGAGGAAGATGGCGGCGGCTGCGTCTGCGAAGAGACGCTGCTGAGGGGGCGCGAGGGGGACGGAGGCCGGAGTCGCGGTGAGCGGGGTTGGCGTGGGGGCCTGGGGACCAAGGGTGGAGAGACCCTGAGGCAACAGGGGCTCTGGCGAAGGGGTGGGGGCGCTCGGAGGAGAAGGGAGCAGTGACGTCTGGAACTCTAGTTTCTCCCCCTGCTCAGGACCTTCCCGCGGCTTCCTAGTTCCCTGAGGGCAAAGTTCTAACGTGGCCCTCAAGTCGCATTCGCCTCGCCGGCCTGGACTCTGCCTCTCTGCTCAGCTTCTGCTTATTCCTCACTTGGAATAGCTGCATTGGCCCTACAGTTCCTCAAACTCGCCCTGCTTCTTCGGGCCTCAGGATTTTTGCACATGCTGTCCCCTCCGCAGTATCCTTTTACCCATTCCGCCTGACTAATTCCCATTCATCGTGCGGGTCTCGGCACCAACGTCACTTCCTCCGCGAAGCCCTTTCCTGCCTTCCGTCTCGAAATCACGTATTAAAAGTACTGTCAGAGGTCCCTGTTCCTTTTCCTCAGGTCACGTGTAGTCTAATTGATTATTGGGCCTTTGTTTTTTTTGGCTATTTGATTATGTCTGTCACCGTGAGCTCCATGTATGGGCGTGTTGTCACTGCTTGTTCCTAGCACAGCACCGGTCACACTGAGGACAACCAGTTAATATTTGTTGAATGAATGAAAGACACTCCTGGGGCCACTGTGTATGTGAAGGGAGTCGGCAGTGCTCCCTGGTGGAAGGGGGCCAGTAGTACTCCATAAGGAGTACACCGGAAGGGAAGGGGAAACAATGATTGTTGGTAATAGCAAGAGATTGCAAACACGCCAAATGTTCTTTAATAGGAAGACTGGCAGGAAAAACCAAACCAAACCAAACCTGATAACATCCACATAATAAAATACTGTGCAGCTGTACAAAAGGATCAAGGAAAATCTCTATACACTTGTATAGAAAGTGTGCTCCAGCATAGAATACATTAAGTGAAAACAAACAGAAAGATGATGTTTATTATATGCTCTCTTTTTATAAGAGAAAGGGAAATGTGTATATACATTTAAAAAATAAAAGGATAAACCAAAAAGTGGAAGAGGAAGGACACAGGATAAATAACTTTGGTGGCTTTCAGCTGTATTATCATCATGAAATAAGATTCATCATGAAACAGTTCATTATGTTCTGGTGGGCTCAACAGTGCGCTGGTTGTTGAGTGGCCATGGCTTTCATGAATACACCTGGGTTGGAGAAGCAGTTCCTTTCAGAGAGGCAGTATAGCACAGGGGTAAGGAGGATAGATTCTGCAGCCATGCTGCTAGGTCTGCATCTTGCAAGCTGTGGGCCTTCAATCAAGTGACTTTTCCTCCCTGGCCTTCAAATGTCCTTATTTGTGAAACATTAAAAATAGTACCTACCTTAAAGAGTTGGTATTCTGAAGTTTAAATAAGTTAATGTGTGTATTAGAATTGTGCCTAGCATGTAGTAAATGTTCAGTTAATAGGTGCTATTATTTTTCAAGCATTCTAGAGCCAAAAGACAGGAATACTAAGCCCGGTGATTGGCATTCACTCAACATATAATAATTGAGCCCTTATAAGTTACCAAGCATTGTTCCATACCAGAGAAATACAAAGTGAACACACAAATCCTTGCCCTCAGGAGCCTACAAATAGGTAGTACATAGATAGATGATAATAAATACCATGGAGAAAAATAAAGCAACATAAATGGGGAGGGAAAGGAAATTGAAGTTTGAAATAGGGTGGTCAGGGAAGACCTCACTGCCAAGGTAGTTGAGCTGAGACCTGAAGGAAATGAGGGAGGGAGTTGTGCTAATATCTGGGGAGAGGAGTATTCTAGACAGAAGTAAGAGAAGCACAACGGTTTTGAGGAGGAGGCATGGTTGGCATATTCAAGGGCCAATGAGGCCAGATTAGCTGGTACAGAGAGAGCAGAGATGTGGGAAGAGGTAGAAGGGGCCAGATCATCTAAGATCTAGGCCTTAGTGAGGTCATTGGCTTTGACTCAAAGCAAGATGTGGAGGTGACAGGCAGCAGGGAAACTAGAAAGGAAGCTGTTGGATAGGCATTCATTCTGCAAACACCCTCAAATTTTTGTTAAAAGTTAATGCAGTATCTTTCAGATCTTTTCCCATGTACATACATAAAAAATAGCACCTGTACATATGTCATGTTTGCTATGTATACTGATTTACCTACTAAGATAGTCCTGGAAGGTAAACACTGTTACCACCTCTGTTTCACAAAAGAGAAAACTACTCAGGTCATTCTTTGTATACACAAAAATAGATTGAATTGCACACATTTTGTGATATAGCATGCTGTTGTGGACATCTTTTTATTATAGTAATACACTTGAGATTCACTAACTTTTTTTTTTTACTGTTTTCTTCATCTGCTTTTTGGTTTATCCTTTCAGTTTCTTTTCTCTTTTTCTCTCTCTCTTTTTAAAAACATACACATTTCCCTTTTCTTTTGTAAAAAGGAAACATGCAGTAAACATTGTCTTCTATTTTGCTTTTTTTCACTGAATATATACTGGAGCCCACTGCTTATCAGTGTGTAGAGATTTTTCTCAGTGCTCCCCTGCCCCTTCATTCCTTTTTATAGTTGCATAGTATTTTATTATGTGGCTGTATCATAGTTTTTTAGCCAGCCTTCCCATATCAGAACACTTGGGTTACTATTAGTCTTTTGCTACTAAGCTTAGTCTTGTGCTTGATATCCTTCTTATTTCATAATTGTGTCAGTGTGACTTTGGGAAAGATTCCCAAAAGTCTCTCCTCCCTACCCTACCTTATTTTAAAAACAGTGCCATCTCCCAGAAAATGGCTGAAACATATTTTATTTAACTAGGACTTTTCTGATGTATTGAGACTTACTGTCAGCAAGACTCTGCAACTGGTGTTCCTCAGGCTGTTTTTAGAAAGCTTGCTCTGGTGTCCAGTCCAGAGTACAGCCCAGATGAAGGGACGGGAGGCACTGAGACCAGTGAGGTGACTGCTGTGTGTTCATTTGTTCCATCATTCAGCAGATGTTTGTGGTCAGCTCTCTATGTGCAAAGTACTGGAGGTGAGTCATGGTACGCCACAAGGTACAGCCTCTGACATCAGTCACTCCCAGTGTACAATCCCCGTGTATACTTACTGACCCTGAAGTGGGGAGAGGCTTCAGAAGACACAACAGAGAGGATAGGCTAGAAAAGAGGGTGGAGACCTTTGTGAATGATGGAATGAAGGTTCCAACCGACCCACAGGGGCCCAGAGCTTGATCTATCTTTTCTTTTCTTTTCTTTTCCAAGGAGGCCAGCAGCCATGGCAGGCAGCAGTAGGGACAGCATCACTCGCCGGAGCGTGGCATCACAGTTTTTCACACAAGAGGAAGGGCTGGGCATCGATGGCATGACCACCTCAGAGAGAGTGAGCATGGACAGAAGGGCTTGGAGTGGGGAGCCATAGCCCCAGTTGGGGTGATCTACTCCCAGGTGGCAGAGCCCAAGGAGTGCCAAGGGGGCTGTGCTGGCAAACCTAGCACAGCTCTTCACCTGCCTCCCCTCCTTCCAGGTGGTGGATCTCCTGAACCAAGCAGCGCTGATCACCAATGACTCAAAGATCACAGTGCTCAAACAGGTTAGAGGATGGGGTGGTGCTGGGCAAGTAGGACAAGGGGAGGGTCATGGCAACCTGTGAAAAAGAAGACACTGGTAATATTCGTGTCCACCTTTAAGCACTTAGGGTATGCCTGCGTGGTGTGTAGTGCTGTACAGGCATGCTCTCATTTAATCCTCAGAGAAGCTCTGAAGCAGGGTAATTTCATCCCCATTTTATATAGAAAGAAGCAAAGCCTCAGAGCTTAGATAATTAGCCCAAGGTCACTCTGAACTGAGGCTTAAATGCTGGATTCCAACTCCATATCCTGTGCTCTTCATCCTTGTATTTCATTTCTTCCAGAGCCCTGTCCTGTGGGGAAGACATACAAGTTAAGAGACAGTGAGGACCCAGAATAAGCAGGGCTGGGATGGAGGAGCCCAGGGGGCACTCTTGACCCAGCCCAGGTATGAGGAGTCAGGGAGGGCTTTCTGCAAAAGAGGATATCTGAGCTGAGACTTAGAGGTGAAAGAGAGAAGCTGGCCAAGAGAGGGAAAGGGACTCAAGAGGATACAAGCTTGTACAAAGGCAAAAGAAGGCTTAGGGAATTTGGGCAGGGGGTAGTATAGGTGTGCTTCAGACCAAGAAACAGAGTTCAGAGGTTGAGGGGGTCAGGTTTCCTGGGTAAGAACCCCATTTCTGCTATTGCTCAGTGTGTGGCCTTGGGCTGACTCCATCTCAACAATAGACTCTACCCTCATAGGGGGTGGGGGGTTGGAATATGGCTGTGAGGGCCATTCAACAATAGCACCTTGGGGTTGTAGGAGCCAGCCCTGTGCTGGCACTGGGTTTGTATGAGAATGTCTATGGGAAGGGCTTGTTCCAAAGAGCCTAGCAGGTACAGGGGCCTCAGGAGATGGCTTCTCGTTGTCATAAATACCTACTGAATTTCAGCAATGTGAGTGGGGAGTAGAAACGGAAGGAGAGCAGAAGGAATTGATGGATGAGCCTCAGGAAGGCAGGAGTCCTACAGCTCTTCCCTGTTTTCTTTAGCCTTTTGTGTTTCATGTGCCCACTATCCACCAGGACCTGTGCCTTGTAGGATCTTATTGAAGCCTCACCACAGCCCTAGGAATTGGTATTTAAGGTCCCGTCCCCATTTTCAGAAGAGACTCAGGGGAAGTGGTAGGTAGTGGCAGAATCAGAATTTGAACTGGGTTCATCTACTGCCTAGCCCCAAGTTCTTTACCCAGCATACTCCTATCTTCACAGATCAGACCCTGGTTTTATCTGTGTGTTTCTCCTCCTTATCCCCAATCTCCTTCCAGGTCCAGGAACTGATCATCAACAAAGATCCCACACTACTGGATAACTTCCTGGATGTGAGTGCCCAATGGGAGTGAAAGGGTGTGGGTATAGGGGTGAGGGGATGGATCTCAGTGCAACCCTGACCCACCTTCTTCCTGACATTGGCAGGAGATCATCGCTTTCCAAGTAGACAAGTCAATTGAAGTACGCAAATTTGTCATCGGCTTCATCGAGGAGGCATGGTATGGGTGGCACAGGGAGCCCCTGGGAGCATCCCTGGTGAAATCAGCCTCTTCAGCTCCCATCCTGGCCCTGCCCTGAGAGTCCTGCTTTCCACTTCTCAGACCCATTCTCCCTCCTATACATAGACGCCCTAGCAAATATTTAATAAGGTCAAAATCTTGGAGTCATCCATTGTTTCCTCTTGCTTCTCCCACACTTCATATCTACATCATCAGTAAGGACTGTTGGCTCTGCCTTCAAAATGTAAACAGCATTTGACCATTTTCAGCCACTTCCCTTGCTATTATACTGGTCCAAGCCATCGTTACCTCCTGCCTGGTTGGCTTCTATGGCTTTCTGTTGGGCTTTCCTGCTTTCACTCTCTTTTTTGTTTAATTGATGTGAAACTCACAAAACAAAATTAACTATTTTTAAGTGAACAATTCAGTGGCATTTGGCATGTTCACAATCTAGTTCCAGAACATTTTCATCCCCCCCAAAGGCAACACCATCCCATTCCCTGCTTCCTCTTGCATATGGCAGCCAGAGTGATCCTCCCAAAATGTAAATCCAGTCTCTGCTCTGACTTCCCTTGTCTCACTTAGATTGAAACCCAAACTCCTACCTCTTGCCTCCTCTCTTGGTGGCCTCTGATCTTCACTCATGTCCCCTGGCCTCCCCTGTTGTTCCTCAGAAAAATAGCTATTCTACTTCACAATCTCTCTCTGCTTCCTGTGCCTGCAAGGGGCACTCACTTGCAGTGGCCCACCTGACTCACTCCCTCACTTCCCTTGTCTTTCTCCATGAGCCTTTCCTGGCTGTACCAGTACAGCCCCACACCTATACCCTTTATAGTTTTCTTGGAGTTACCTTGATGCTTCTCTTCCCCACAAAAATATCAGCTCCATGTGGGCCAGACTTCTCTGTATTGTGGACCACTATATCCCAGTGTCTAGAACAGTATTGGCACGTAAGAGGGTCTCAATACGTATTTACGTTATTGAACAAGAATTTAGTCACAATAGTAACTACATGGAATGCTTATTCTGCCACACACTATTAAATCCTGTCCTCTGTTATTACCGGTACCTGCAATTTGTACAGCAGGCTTTGGGATGGAGATTTTGTTCACCTCCTTTTACATGAAAGGTAACAGGCTCAGAATGTAAAAGTGATTTGTTCAAGTTGAGTCACCTTTTCTTTGAACATTTACTGGATGCTTTATGACAGAGGAAGTAAAACAGCCCCATTTAGTGACATTTTGTAGTTGTCAGGCACTGTACTAAATGCTTCACTTTTGTTATTCGGTCCTCAGAACAACACTATGAATTAATTGTTTTAATTGAAGACAAAACTGATTCAGAAAGGAGAGTGAGTTTCTTAAGGTCACACAGCCAGTATATGGCAGGCCTGGGATTTTAACCCATCTCTAACACTATTGCCCAAATTCTCAGTCTCCACCTTTTACTGGGGGTATTTGTGGTAGCTTACCTGAGCTTGCAAAAGAATTGTTCAGCCAATATGTGTCATATGCTTGCTATGTGCCAGACATTTGTGTTAGGCTCTAGGAACATGACAGTGAGTAAAAACAGATTTTGTTCCTGCTTTCATATAGCTAACAGTTGAGTTTCATATTTTTTGACTCAATATTTGATTTCAGATTATATATAACATGCTATGAAAGTGATATTTATGTTCCGAGCTCTAGCTGTAGCCTTCTTGAATTTCTTTATTGAACAAATATTTGTTGAAGACCTTTAATTTTCTTCAACAAAAGTAAGATTCTGCTAGTACTTAGACTGAAAAAGGCCCCCGGCTTTAGAGCCCTCAGACTTAGGTAAACAAAACTAGTGATTACATAAAGCAAAGTTTTCTAAAGTCATAGTAGCTAATATTTTATTGAATGCTTTCTACACTGTTTTAAGCACTTTACATGTATTGTTGCAATTTTTACAGCACTATGAGGTAGGTACTATTCTAAATGAGACAAAGTTGATTGCCCAGATTCACACAGTTGTCTGACTCTGCTTGCTGTTACGTGAACACTGGGCCCTAATAAAGCAAAAGAGGGGGTTACATGAGCAACCTAGATAGAAGCTTTAGGAGCTGCTATGTCTGAAGGTGCCAATTATTCTCCATTTCTGGATGTGCTGACAAGATAGGTGCAGTCCCTGACTTTGCCCACCTCCATTCCAATCTCCTGACAAACTGACCCTAATTTTCCTTCCCTCATGGACCCCAGATTCCTTTTGCTTGTCCAGAGTCCACCTTGACCTTACTCCTTTTCCTCCATTCCCCAGCAAGCGAGACATTGAGTTATTGCTGAAACTGATTGCAAACCTCAACATGCTCTTGAGGGATGAGAATGTGAATGTGGTGAAGAAGGCCATCCTCACCATGACCCAGCTCTACAAGGTGGCCCTGCAGGTAAGAGCTCTCTCCCCACCTGGGGGCATCCTGACCTGACAGGTCTCATTTATGGATTCATCTGTTAGAGTTCAAAACCAGTGTCACTTCAGATTCTTTATGAGCAAGATGTGCTATTGATCTTTGGGAAGAGAAAACAAAGGGATCTAATGTTATCTAATGGTCAGAAATCACCATTAACTCATACCTGCAATCCATTTATCCATTCAGCAAACATTCCCCGAGTACCTCCTCTGTGACCAAGATGGGCCAGCCAGTCCTGCCTTCATGGTGCTTGTGGCCCAATGAGGCAGACAGACCCTAATTAAAGAATCACAGAAATATTAATTATGAACTGTAGTAATTTCTATAAGGAAAAGAACACACAATGGTCGATGGTCACTAGTGTTAATGAAAAAATGAATCCATTTAATCTGCCACCACCTTGTGAGGTCAGGATTGTTACACCTTTGTCTTCCTTAAAAGATCTGATTCTTCATCACTCTGGGTTCTCACTGTCTGTGAACCTCATGAGGGCAGGACCAGGCCTGACTTGGTCACCACTTGGTCCTGTCCCCAGCATCAACTAGCACAGAGCCTAGGATAGAGTTGTCAACTCAGTAAATGTTTCCCAGGTGAATGTATTTCATTGTCATTTATGGATCTCTGGGCAGTGAAAGAGTTGGGGATTGATGTCTTATTCCCATTTCTCTGTCTGTCCATTCCTTCCCACTCTCAGTGGATGGTGAAGTCACGGGTCATTAGTGAGCTCCAGGAGGCCTGTTGGGACATGGTATCTGCCATGGCTGGAGACATCATCCTGCAGTTGGACTCTGACAATGATGGTGTCCGCACCCATGCCATCAAGTTTGTGGAGGGTCTCATTGTCACCCTGTCTCCCCGCGTGACTGACTCAGAGGTGCCCCGACGCCAGGAGCATGACATCAGCCTGGACCGAGTCCCTCGTGACCACCCCTATATCCAGTACAGTGAGTGCCACCCATCAGCTAGAGCCATTTGTTGCTGCACTGGCCCCCTTCCTCTTCTTCCTCTCTTTCATTCCTGGTTTTATTAATAATTTCTGGAGTCAGTATGATATAGTGGTTAAGAGTTCAGATCCCAGCTTCACCACTTATTACGTGAACTTGGGTGAGTTACCTTTCTCTGAACTTTGTTTATTTTTTGAAAAATGGAGGTAATAATAGTACCCCTTTCACAATTTCTAGTGAGGTCCCATGAGGATGTGAGCATTCAGGAAATGCTTGCTCATTTTACCGTTGTCCTACTTGCAAATATAGTAGTACATGCACACTACTAAAGTGTCAAGTAATAAATATGAAGCGGAGTAGTGGGCTCATACGCCCAAGTCCTGCTTTCCAGAGATAAATACTGGTATAGTATTGTTTCCCTCCAGACCTTTTCTATGCAAAGACAGATTTGTCTGTTTATGTTCATAGTTTCTGCATTTGTTGGATTTTTTGTTTATAAGAAATAGGACTGTGTTTTATATTTTCCACTGGGAGACATTAGAGTGTAACTGGTTTGTGTTTGAATCTGTGCTCTACCATTGAACAAATGACCTATTCTCTCTGAGTCTGTTTCTTCCCTGGTAAATTGGTGGTCATTAGTGTGGCATCTACTTTTGGGTGTAGGTTTGACCGTTTGGTGACTTAATATGGCTGGCATAGTAGGCATTCCATAATTGCTAGCTATTCTTACATATTTTTTTTTATTGACAGGGAAAGAGAGACAGAAAAAGACAGAGAGAAGGGGGAGGGCCCAGAGCAGTCTCCATAGTTGTACACCATCAGTGCACGACATGGTTACGTTCCTCACAGGTGGGCAGGGGCTGCGCAGGGCGGGAACCAGGCCGGGGGGTGGGGGGTCTCTTACATAGCAGGCACACCCCCGAGAGGTGGGGGCCTCTCGGGGATCAAACTAGGGGCCTCCCACATGGGAAACACACCCCAGTTCAGCATATGGGTCCGCATGGGCCAGGGTCAGGACTTGATCCTCAGACCCCAGGGCTGCAAAGCGAGCACTTAACCCACTGAGCCATCCCAACTTCCCCTATTCTTACATATTTTTTGACAGCCTTTTTAACTCAATGATATTTATTAAGTTATATCTTTCCCTATCAAAATCATGCTACACAATATTCTGTAGTTTGGTTATATCACATTCTATTTTTTATTCACTATTTTAATTAATGTGGCATTTGGTATGTTTTTGCATAGAAAATGTCAAGAAACATATGCACGAGAGTTGTGAAAGGTTAACTTTTGGGGACTGGATCAAGGAGAGTGGTGTGGTACAAAGGACTTTGAGTCCTTTGTCTGTGTGTGTGTATGCATATATACAAGAGCTGTCTGGAAAATATCCACCCATTGTCAATGTAATGAGAATGGTTGCATGGCTGTATACTTTACGGACAGCCATCATACATATTCAAAGTTTTATATCAACATAGTTTATACAGATTCCTATAGTTGAATATTTAAAATTATTTCTAGTCATTCACTATTGCAAGCCCATGCTTTGAGCGTCTTCATCACTAAATTTTTATACTCATTAATAGTCTCATAGGACTCATCAACACTAAATTTTCTGTTTTTCAGTCATTCATAGCTACCCATATACAAGGGTCTCTCTCCTTTTGGCCTCAAAGGCTGTTCGCTCCAGAGGCCTGGAATAAAGGCTCCTACTAACTGGTTCCCTCCTATCCTTCATTAGATGTGCTGTGGGAAGAAGGCAAGGCAGCCTTGGAGCAACTACTCAAGTTCATGGTGCACCCCGCCATCTCCTCCATCAACCTGACCACAGCACTGGGCTCCCTCGCCAATATCGCCCGCCAGAGACCCATGTTCATGTCTGAAGTGATCCAGGCCTACGAAACCCTGCACGGTAGGTTGGTCCCCTCCCCTTCCTGTCTCACTGGCCCTGCTCTTTCTTGAGGAAATATGAGCTCTAGATGGTAGGTCCTTGAGAGAGTCATCATTAATCTAGTAGGCTGTAGACACAAGGAAGGATTATCTAGACTAGATAGCAGTCTTTCAGTTGCATATGACAGAAACCTGGTTCAAAGCTGGCTTTAATATTGAGGTATGTGTGGGTGAAATGACATGTCTCTGAAATAGTTTAAAATATTCCAATCTTCTCCACCTCCACCCCCACCCCCCAAAAAGTAGGGAGGATAGATTTGCCAAGATAAGCACGATGTTGATGGGTACGTGGTGAGTCATTATATTGTTTTCTCTACTTTTGTGCATGTGTGAAAGCTGGAAAGTCTGGGGTTGATAGGTGAGTGTGTATAGATCGTGGATCTGTTTCCATCTTTTAGCTCTTTCTCCATTTTGGTTTCATTTTGGGGTAGCAAAGATGGCACCCAATAGCTCCATACTTCATTCTATCCTTAGTGAAAGAGAGTGTCTTCTTCCCAATGATTCCAGCAAAAGTCCAACGGCTGATGCTCATTGTTTCTGATTGGCTAAGAAGAGATTACAAGCCTATCTCTGAACCAATCACAGTGGACAAGGGATTGCAGTGTTCTTACTGGAGACTGTTGCCCACTTAAACAGAGAATAGAGTCAGGGTGGTTTCCTCAAAGAAGAATGGGAGTGTTGTTGGCTAATGAAGCAGAGAAGAACACTGAGCAGGCAAAATTACAGGCATCCCCTTTCGCTCAGGAGCAGCAGAGATTCGCTCATCGAGGTGACTGTTAAGATATTCAGAAGTCATTCTGGTGTCAGGCACCAACAGTGAACTGTGTAGCAGTTCAGTTGGGACATTTTGGAGGTGGAAGTGGTGATTATAGTCATCCCCAGGAAGGCATTGAAATTTCTAGACCAGAAATGGAGGGAGATGAGACTTTGGTTTAAAAAAAGGAAGGGTAAGTTTTCTCTTTGCATTAAGATTGACTAATAACTGATGAGACCTCACAAGGATTTTAAACAGAAGCTTGTATAAGCGAAAGGCTCGCCACACATTAAATCTGAGAGTGAAGGAACTTTTCTAGGGGAAGCCTACAACCACTACCCAAGCTGGGACTTAGGAATTGAGACTAAGGCCCTATGAGCTCTGTCCACAGCACAAAGCTCCTGTTTCTTTTCTCAGCCAACCTGCCCCCAACGCTGGCCAAATCTCAGGTGAGCAGCGTGCGTAAGAACCTCAAGTTGCACCTTTTGAGTGTGCTAAAGCACCCAGCCTCCTTGGAGTTCCAGGCCCAGATTACCACCCTGCTGGTGGACCTGGGCACACCTCAGGCTGAGATCACCCGCAATATGCCCAACAGCAAGGATTCCCGCAAGCGGCCCCGAGATGACTCAGATTCCACACTCAAGAAGATGAAACTAGGTGAGCTAAAGATCTGCGTCTGGCCTGGCAGGAGGGGGTGGCAGGGACTGACCACATTTAAAGTGTTTACTTGTTACATTAAACCAAAAGCTCCACTTACATTCATATTATATTCTAAATTACATTGTATAAATTTGACATATAAATGATATCAACATAAAATTATTGAAGCATTAATAGTCTTAAAAATAATTATAAATTTTATTTAAATGATACAGAAAAGAATAGAATGAAAATAGTCTCCCTTTTACCCTTCTCCCTAAAAGTAACCACTCCTCAAGTATTAATACCTACGTTTTCTTTCTGAAATGCCTCGTATACAGTTCTTCTCTTCGTTTCACTGATAAATGGCTTTTCTTTTTGAAGTAAATTCTTAATGGTTGTATTATCAGTAGTGTCAACCATTGCAGCTTCCTTACTTCAAAAAAATTTTTTTAATCACTTGTTTGTTTCTAGAACATGTATGAAAATTATTTTTTTCATTAAAAAAAATAAATTTGTTTTGATATAAAGAGTGAGGTAGGGGTCTATTTTTTACCTACAATTAAGCATACAAAGCAGAGTATTCTGTGCCTTAATTTGCTGAGTAATCATTTTGAAGCTCTCTGTATATCGGTACATTGAAATCTACATTCTTTTAGCAGTGGCATGTGGACCACTTTAACCAATCCCCCTGTGGACGGACATTTCATTTGTGTCCATCTTTTTTAAAGTAAAAAGATACTATAGTATAACATTCTTGCATACATGTCCTATCATAGGACAAATTCTTAGTAGTGGGATTAGTGGGGCAAAGGGTTTGTGCATTTGATGTTATTTTTTGCCCATCAATTTTACTTTTCTGTTTCTTTTAAACTTTTAATTTTGAAATAATTTTGAACTTGCAGACAAGTTACAAGAAGAGTACCAAAAACTGTGTACCCTTCACAAGGCAGGATCCTACATTGCATTTAGTTGAGTCTAGGATGCTGTTAAGTGAAATGTTCCTCTGTTTGAGTCTATCTGCCCTGGCCTCGTGATTGGACTCTGGTTCTGCACGTTTGGCATGAACACTGCAAAAATGATGCCCTGTCCTCTGTGTGGTATCAGGAGGCACATGATAACAATTTGCCCCATTTTGGTAATGGGAACTTTGATCCCTTGGTTTCTCTAGTGTAAAGTACCCCTTTTTCCTTTGTAAATAATAAGCTGAGGGAGATGATTGAAGCTATGTAAAACACCTGTTTCTCTTCAAACTTTCACCCAGTGGTTTTGGCATACATTGATAATGTTGCCTTTATCTATTATTTCTATAATGATTATAAAAATACTTCCTTCTGCATTTATTAGTTAAGCATTCTGTCAACTAAAGAAGTCTCCCTACTTTATTATCAGTATGGACTTGTGGATTCCTATTTATTCTCTGCGTTATCATCATTAATGTTGTCATTCATTTTGCTGCCCAAAGTGCCTCATATTGAGCCAGTGGGAGCCTTTGAGCTGGTTCCTGTGTTCCTTGAATGTGTCCCATAAGTTCTTTTTAGTATTTATTTTTGACATAACAAGATGTTTGACATTCATCTTAGACTTTCCTTACCCTAGTCTTGGAGTCAGCTATTTCTCTAAGGAGCCCTGGGGTTTTTTTGTTTTGTTTTTTTTTATATATTTTTATTTATTTATTTTTATTTTAGACAGAGAAAGAGAGAGATACAGAGACTGAGAGAGAACTGAACTGGGGGAGCTCTCAGTTCAGCATATGGTTCCGCATGGGCCAGGGCCGGGATTCGATCCCTGGTCCCCGGCGCTGCAAAGTGAGCGCTTAACCCACTGAACCATCCCGGCTTCCCCCTGGTTTTTTTTAAGTAGGGAATAGTTTCGGAAATCATATCTGAGCCCTGGATGTGCACTTTGCTACTAAGTGCATTTAACTTTTTGATAGCCATTGCCAAACTTTTCCAATAAAGACTACTGGGGTTTACATACCCCCAGCAGTCAACCCACTCTTAACCAGTCCTGGACATTGTGTAAACTCTCTGGGTATATATAGTGTCCTAGGTTAATTTGCTTTCTTGTACGTGTTGGAGTCAAGCTGAACACTTACTTTTATTAGCCATTTGCGTTTCTGTGAAGTGCCCATTCTGTTGGGCTGTTCAACCTTTTATCGTTGAATTACATATGGTTAATGCAGCCTATCAGTTCTTTGTTACGTGTGTTACAAATTTTTTTTTTTAAGACTGCATAACATTTCATCATGTTTTTGCCATAAACTGCTTAAATCATCGCCCTGTTGAACATTCCAGTTTTTCAATATTTATAAATACAACTTCAAGGAACATGATTGTTCAAAGAGATTTTTCTGTAAGGTTCAAATAACTAGTTTTTATTTCCTTGAAGTGAAACAACTGCTAATTCAATCAGTGCTGTTACTGATGGAGATCATTTGCCATTTCTCTATACAATCAGTGAGTTCTCTGTGCAGATATAGCTATAAGTAAGTTATATCTGGAAATGGAATTGCTCTGTCAAAGAGGTGTACACATTTAAAATTTTGACCTACTATCAATTGCCCTTCCAAAAGGCTGGACCAGTTTATATTTCCACAGTCTTTGTCCTTACAAACAACTGTCACTGCCATAAATTTTGTCAATCATACAGGCAAAAATGCTATCTTATGAGGTTGTTTTTACATGTTCCTGAACCTGGTAAGGTTGAGTACTATTTTGGAGATAGAGGTTTTTAAACAGTAAAGTTCTGTGAAATTATTAACTAACCTTTTCATCTTTTTGGAGCTTAGTGTGATCAGCCAGGCTGGTGTGACTTATTCCCATTTCCCAGATGAAGAGAACTGAGGCCTAGAGAGAGGCAGACTGTTCCTCAGGGTTATATAGCAGGACTACAGCCCAGGTCTTCATTCACTGTAGTGCTCCTGTTTGCTGAGGCTGCCTGGAGGCAGGGACCACTGGGCTACCTGAGAGGAGGGAGGACCTGCTACATCTCTAAAGCCAGCATCGTGTCTCCTTCTCTACCCCAGAGCCCAACTTGGGAGAAGATGACGAGGACAAAGACTTGGAGCCAGGCCCGTCAGGGACCTCAAAGGTCTCAACCCAGATCTCAGGCCAGTCAGACACAGATATCACCGCCGAGTTTCTACAACCTCTGTTGACACCTGACAACGTGGCCAACCTGGTGAGGTTGGGTGGGGGCTGTTCCCCACAGGCCAGGGAGAAAAGGTCTCTAATCTTTTCCCTGCTTCTGCTTCACATTATCTTACTCCTCTAGAGGGCATCAATCCCAAAACACCTCTCTGTTCTTAGTGTTGGGAGGGTGTGGGCCTGTGGGCCCTCCTAACCTTGGATGAACCTCCAAGGGGTCCCTTGTCACCACCACCAACAGTCCCTTCCACTCACTTTCACTCCCTCCTCTCCTTTGAAGTCGGGGAACGTCTGTTAACTAGAGAGTGAACCCCATGACTTGTGTGCTAAGTAGTACTATGGGATTGGCATTGGTGGGATGGGATAGCCAGTGTGTTTCCTTGGGTTCTCAAAGATACCCTGCTCCACAGAAAGAACTGCTAGTTTGAGTTATTTGTGGGTGGGAGGATCTCACATCAGTCCTCTGGATATAGCAGTGCCCAGACCCTTCTGTTGGGTACCTATGGCGAATACTTCTTTCCATGCTTACCGGCAGTCACCCTCAACCTTCCCTTTTCTCTACCTGGAGGCTCCAAGGGGCTTAGCTGTTGGGTGAATGGAGTGGAATTTTTGTCATGATGGTGGCAAAAAGAAATTTCCTCTCTAGCTCAGATCTCTTTGGTGAGCTCCAGGCCTGGATGTGCAGACATCTCCCACATCTTTCCTTGGATGTTCCACAGGCACCTCAGACTCAGCATGTTAAAAAAAACCAGGCTTGTGAAATTTCTCCTCACACTTTACAGGCCCATGGCCCCTAATGTGTTCTTGGTACATCAGCTTCCTAGTTTCCAAGCCAGAAACCTTGGAGTTAGGCTCTTTGCCTCCCACTACATTCCTTCCCCTCTTCTCCATCTCCAGGCCTCTGCCTGGTCCAGGCCTCACCTTCTCACCTGGAGCACCATCCACCTGACTGGCTTCCAGAAGCATCTTTCTAGTATAAGATGTACTAGATACTTCCTCACTGATGCCTGCTGTGGCTATTTTCTTCTAGATAAAACTTAAATCTCAACTTGCCTTAGGCCCTGTCTGATTTGGCTTCCATTAACTTATACCTTGTTTATCTTTATCACACTCTGGGAAGTTGTCCTTTTCAAATTAATGGCATGAAGTTGTTTCATCATACTCTTATGATTTTATAATGCCATCTCTATAGTAATGTGTCACTCTTTTGTCCCTAATACTATATTCTTACTCTTTATTGTTTTTGTACAATCTTGCCATAGATTTGCTTGTTTTCAGTCATTTCAAAAAGCTGGTTTTTAAGTTTTGTTGCTATTTATTTGTAACCTTTCCTGTTTTATTTCTTTCCTACTATTATCTTGGAATGTTTTTCAACAAAGTTTTAAATTAAATTCTCAACTTACAGTCTTCTGTCTTTTAATGTAAGAATTTAAGGGGGAAGCCAGAATGGCTTAGCAGGTTAAGTGCTCGCTTTGAAGCCCTGGGGACCGAGGATTAAATCTCAGCCCTGACCCGTGCCAACCCATATGCTGAACTGGGGTGTGGAGGCCTCCAGTTCTGTTCTTGCTTGGATGACCTTCCCATGTGGGAGGTCCCCGTTTCAGCCCCCAGTTCAAGGGGCATACCTCTCATGCCCGGTTCCCGCCCTGCGCAGCCCCAACCCACCCGTGTGGAATAAAACCAAGTGAAAACTGATGACGTACAACTATGGAGATTGCTCTGGGCCCTCCCACTTATCTCTGTCTCTGTCTGTCTCTGTCAAAAATAAAATCTTAAAAAAAAAAAATTTAAGGATCTGATTTTTCATCTAAGTATCATTTTGGCTGCATCCTACACATTTTGATCTGCAGTTATTTCATTTATCTTTCTGTTCTAGTTATTACTTAGTAGGGATGCTGGGATAGCTCAACAGGTTGAGCACTTACCTTGCAACTCTGAGGTCTGGGGATCGAATCCTGGCCCCAGCCCATGTAAACTCACATGCTTAACTGCAGCAAAGATTCTTGCCTCCTATGTTGGAGGCACCCACTTTGGTTCCCGCCCCACATGCCCCCACATCCACTTGTGTGAAATGAAACTGTGTTACGACTAATGATGTACAACTGGAGACTGCTCTGGGCCTTCCCCTACCTTTCTCTTGCTTACCTTCTCTCAAACAATAAAATATTCTAAAAAAAAATAGTTATTATGTAGTATTGTAAGCCCTGGACATTTAAACTTCTAAGCATGTAAGGAGTTTGAAATTCTTTTGTTATGAATTTCTGACAGACATGAATGTGCTCTGTTAGGATACTGATTTTTTTTAAGTCAATTTCTGGTCCATATTACAGTCTTCACTGAACTACCTTCCACTCTCTGGACAGCTCTGTTGCCTCTTAGCCTTCCACAATGCTGTTCCTATACTTGGAATACATGTCTCCTTCCCACTGCAAGACTTGACCCTTTGCCAGCCCTATTCTTTCCCTCCTCTCAGTTCTCTACCTAGTTTCCACTTCCCCAGAGAGCCAAAGCCATCCCTAGCCCTCCTGATGTGTCTCATGGTCCCTCTTGCCTCTCTCTCTCATACTCCACAATACATCATTACTTGTTTTCTCTCTGGCCTCCATGAGACCAGGCCCAGTCACTGTCATCTCCCCAGCATTGGCCTGGGCATGGAACCAGTGTGCTTGTCAAATTAAGGAGTAAAGAAAGGTTTCACATCCTGGCATCCCGCAGGTTCTCATCAGTATGGTGTACTTGCCTGAAGTCATGCCTGCCTCCTTTCAAGCCATCTACACCCCAGTGGAGTCAGCAGGCACTGAAGCCCAGATCAAACACCTTGCTCGGCTCATGGCCACACAGATGACAGCTGCAGGACTGGGGCCAGGTGAGTGTCACGTGGAGCTGACCTGGACAAGAGGTTGGCACTGTGCCTCTTGGTTCTCCTTACTGGAAGAACACCTCTTCATGGTAATACAGATGAAAATCACATGAGATCTTAGGTGTCAGTAATTACAAATCCCGTAGATCTATTGAATGCTCAGTATTTTGGGCTCTGGGCTTTGAAATCCAACAGACCTGGGTTTGAGGTCTGAGTTGAACCAGACAACCTTAGCCACTAAGTAGCTGTATGATTTTGGTCAAGTTTCCTAACCTCTCTGAGCCTCAGGTCTTTTTAATTTTAACCTCTTGGAGATATAAATTATGTACAGATGAAGCACAAAACTTTTTTTTTTTTTTTTAAGATTTATGTTATTGTTTTTGACAGTGAGATACAGAGAGAGAAGAGGGAGAGCCCAGAGCAGTCTCCATATGTCACGAATTTCTCGACATAGTTTCATTTCACACAGGTGGGCGTGGAGCCATGCAGAGGAAGAATTGGGATGGAGGCCTCCTGCATGGGATATACTCCCCCGCAAGCTGGGGGCAAACCTGGGGCACACACACACACTCTCACACACACACACGAGAAGCACGCCACAGTTCAGCATATGGGTCTGCACAGTCCGGGACCAGGACTCAATCCTCGGACCTCAGGGCTGCAAAGCAAGCGCTCAAACTGCTGAGCCATCCTGGTATCCCCAAAACACACAACTCTTAAGTAGACAACTTAGTGAATTTTTGTAGTGAACATACCAGTGTAACTACTACCCAAATGATACAGTATGAAGAAATGTATATTTCTAACACTCTGGAAAGTTCCTCCTTGCCCCTTCCAGTCAACATTCTTATATCCCACCTCCAGAGATAATCACTGTTCTGATTTCTGCCTCCATTGATTAGTTTTTCCTACCCTTGAACTTAATATAAATGGAATCATAGAGTCTGGCTTCATTTGCTCAACAGTTTTTGAGATTCATTTATGTGGATATGTGAACCAGTAGTTTTTATTGCTCAATAGTGTTCCCTTATGTGGATAGGCCACACTATTTGTTTATCCATAATTCTGGTGATGGGCCTGTGGGTTGTTTCCAGTTTGAGGCCATTATGAATAAAGGTGCTGTGAACCTTTGTATACAGGTGTTTGATGCACACATGCCTTCAGATATCTTGAGTATATGCCAATAGTAGAATTATTGGGTCATGGATTAAGGTGTGTTCAGTGCTATTAAATTGCTCATCCATTTTCCAAAGTGGCTATTGCATTTGATATTCCCACCAGCAGTGAATGGTGTTTCTAATTTGAGCCTCAGTTGCTGTATTGCAAAGTGGAGATAAAAAGCCTGTATGTTCTAGAAAGGCATTGTGCAAATTTATATGAATTTTGTGTGTGCAAGACTTAGAACAGAGCCTGGCACACAAGAGGTCATTGGATAGGATCAGGTAGGTAGGTTGGACATGCCTAGAGCCCATTTGCTGCCTCCCTCTCAGGTGTGGAGCAGACCAAACAGTGCAAGGAAGAGCCTAAGGAAGAGAAGGTGGTAAAGCCGGAGAGTGTCCTGATTAAGCGGCGCCTGTCAGCCCAGGGCCAGGCCATCTCGGTGGTGGGCGCCCTGAGCTCCATGTCCACTTTGGAGGAGGAAGCTCCCCAGGCGAAGAGGAGGCCAGAGCCCATCATCCCTGTCACCCAGCCCCGGTAAGTCCCCTTGCAGGTGCTGGTACAGGACTGGGGGCCTGCCCCTCCGAGCTCTTTGTTCCCCTTTTGGTATCTCTTTAACTGCCAAACAGTTTTCCAGTTGAAGGCCTTTTTACTTCCTGTTTTCTCTGCCTAGAATTTGTGCACCTTACCCCCTCGCTTCATTCAGTTTTCCACTCACGTTTCCTCATAAAAGCCTTTCCTGAGAACTCTTTACAAAAACAAAATAGCATCCTCTTCCTTCTCATTACCCTGCGCCCTGCCATGCCTCAGAGTCACCAGGGAGTTAGAGGCAGTATGGGGGGTGTCTCTGTATGTCCTGGAGAGTCACTGGGTAGGCCTGGGCTCCAGAAAAGATGTCCTGAGTCACTGTGTCCCTGTCCATCTCTCCCATGTAGGCTGGCAGGTGCCGGCGGGCGCAAGAAAATCTTCCGTCTGTGTGATGTACTGAAGCCCCTAACCGATGCCCAGGTTGAGGCCATGAAGCTGGGTGCTGTGAAGAGGATCCTGCGGGCAGAGAAGGCGGTGGCCTACAGCGGGGCAGCCCAGGTGTACCCCTGATCCCCCTCCCCAACCCATTTTTTCAGTCCCTTTCTCCAAGAGCCTACCTCACGGCAAAGAGATGGGCCCCTGGTCTGCTGCTCACCAGCCTTAGGGCCTCAGGCCAGCCACTTCTCCAAGCCTCACCTCTGTCCTCCATAAAAATGAGGCAATAGCAGCAATTCCACGCAGGTGATGAGAAAGAAATACATGGACATGCCTGTGCTCTTAACTCAGCACAGGGCTGGCTACAAGGAATAGCCTCTCAAGTGAAGGCTGCTGTTTGTGTTCTTTCTTTGTGGTCAACATTTTTTTTATTATTATTATTTAGATTCAAATATACCTAGTTCAAATCCTGATTCTACCACTTGTTGGCATTGTAACCTCAGTCAAGTGACTTTTTATCTATTTTTTTGAAGTTTTTTTTAAGATTTATTTTTATTGTTTTTGACAGAGAGAAGGGGGAGGGCCCAGAGCAGTCTCCAGAGTTGCATGTTCCTGGCTTGAAGGGACATGAGGCCCCCAGCCCAATTCCCACCCTGCATGGCCCCTGCCCACCTATGTGTAATGAAACCATGTTGTGAATTGCTCTGTCTCTTTGTCAAGAAAAAAACAAATCTTAAAAAAGAAAAAAGATTTTTATTGTTTTTTACAGAGAGACAGAGACAGAGGGAAGTGGGAGGGCCCAGAGCAGTCTCCATAGTTGCACATTATTCGTTTTCTACATAGTTGCATTCCACAGGTGGGCACAGGGCTGTGCAGGGCAGGAACTGGTCTCGTGGCTCAGGCCTGCACAGGGCATTAACTGGCCAGGGGCTTCTCACATAGGAAGCTCACCTGGATAAGAACCGAACTGGGGGCACACCTCAGTTTAGCATATGGGTCCACACGGGCCAGGGCCAGGATTCGACCTTGGTCTTCGGGGCTACAAGATGTGCTCAACCCGTTGAGCCATACCAGCATCCCCTTGAAGTTTGTTTTTAATTAATCGAGTAGTATATACTGTTAAAAATATTTTCCGGCCATGGAGGTACCTGCACTTTATCCCCATTCCCCTCCGCAAAGGTAACCAGTGTACATGTTAGGGGACTCTTAAGATTAAGATCTTTTTTTGTATGCTTGAGTATGTGGCTACACCTTACAGATTTATTATGTGATTACTGATATTGTTCCCCTTTTCATTTTTTCCCCATACAAACAGGACCTAGTAGGCATAAGATTCTTCAGTTTGCCTTCCTCACTTAGCACCAGGTCTGCACTGGGGATCGTGGGTAGGAGGTGTTGCAAGGCTCAGTCATAGGATGTTGGGGATTGCTCACCTCACGCTGACATAAACTTGCTCTCCTGTTAGGTGCGCATAAAGATCCTGGCCAGCCTGGTAACTCAGTTCAACTCAGGCCTGAAGGCTGAGGTCCTATCGTTTATCCTGGAGGACGTGCGGGTCCGCCTGGACCTGGCCTTCGCCTGGCTCTACCAGGAATACAATGCCTACCTGGCAGCCGGTGCCTCGGGCACCCTGGACAAGTATGAGGACTGCCTTATTCGCCTGCTGTCCGGCCTGCAGGAGAAGCCAGACCAGAAGGATGGGTGAGGGGGATGGGCCTGTACCCTCCTGTCCCCAAGTCCCTTTCCTGTGTCCCACTTTTCCTTTCTGGTTTCTGACCACTTCCCTCTTCCTTACTGCCCGATTCAGTCCTCCATGTGCCCATCTCAAGTCTCTGTTCCCTCCCCACCAACTGGGAGCCCATACAAGGTAGCTGGCTCAGTGTG